>CAJQZN010040040.1:0-29296 GCA_907164685.1 Colias eurytheme
GGGGGCACGTGTAGGGAATCAAGTGTTAGCACCTACGGACGCGAGCAAAAGCGCCCCCCAAAAATAATTAAACAATATTTTAAATAAATAATTAAAATATTGTAACATCTTCTTGCCATGACAAGCAAAAAAAAAATATTCTCGGCTTTGGCGCGCTTTTATGCAAGTTAAAAAAAATATCGATCAGTCTTAATAAGTTGTTACTTTTTATAGGAATGTCACTTAAATGGAAATCATTACGTGAGAACTAATTAAATATGCGCATAAACAATTAAAACCGCAACTGCACACTTATTGCAAGCAAGGAGTAATAATAAGAACAAATTATTATTTTGTGAGTTCACTTTAAAATATTTTTATTTGATACATACGTACTAAATTAATAGTTATAAATTTTGCAATTTCCTCTTCTTACGAATCGATACTTTTTATGTAGGTAACGATGTGTAAAACAAATATTTATATATTTTCTCGTTAAAGTTAATTATTTGTGATTTTTAATTTAATCTTAAACGAAATAGGTAATCCCAACGTCAATGTTATCAATTTAAATTTTAAAACTTGTGTATGAGTCAGTCATTACCATTCGGTCTAATTACCAAATATGGTGTGATGTAAAATGTATTGCTATAATAAGAAATCTTTTTAATTGAATTTATAGGTTAATGTTCGATTACTAATGAAAGGCCACCAATAACTATTATTTGCTTTGATTTTGTGAGATATCAACAGATTTTTATGAATGTTGTTTGTAAGTAGGTACTTCTAAAATTTCCCACGCGTGTAAAAAATACTACAACGGAATATTTTTTTCATCTGAAACATTTTTTATTCATTTATACCGTTCTATCAAAACACGGTTGAATTGATAACCCAGGATTTCAAAAATATTTTTTTATAGATATAAACTTTTCGACTTTTATTTGATAAAAAAAATAAGAGTAGGTAAGAACGTACTTATATAATTATTAATTTTGACTACTACCCACACAATATATATATTCGTTTAGTTAGACATGATTGATAGCGGCTAATCGAACCGATCTTATTGCTTTCGTAATACGCTCAATGAATCAAGAAGTTATGAGATATAGTGATACTTACATTAATTTGTTTGAAGGTTTGAAATTACGCTAGCGAGGAAGTGTAGCAAAGATTGTATTAGGTAAATAAAAATTATATACCGGCCGAATAAACCTCCTCATTTTTTTAAGTAGGTTAATAAATATCTGAAATTAGTGATAATTCATAAGGCAGGTAATTTGAACTTATGTTGTAGATCTTATTTATACCCAAAATTTGTTATGATACTTTTTCCAGAGATCGTGATAAAAGCACCACTCAAATAATCCCACCCCAATGCCCTGACTTTGCCTTTTGTTTCTGACGTGTTTTCTTCCTTTTTCAAATAGTTTAATCGTGTTCTAATTCTTATTCACTCTATGGGAGCCTAAGAGCTAGCGCGCAAGAGCAACTTTTGTCTCCGCAACTATTTTATCTCTCCCATCAACTCTATGGGCTAGTAAGAAAGTGCGCGCACGTAGTGACGCAACTGACAACTCCCCATAGCTCTAAAATCATTTTCAAGACTAGCCTAATATGCATGTCTAATTACTCAATAGTTACATACTGGGAAAACCACATTGCAAAAACAAAACAAATGGGTCACTTCAATCACTGTCGCTAGTGACTATGGAATAAATTGCCGTACTTCTAATTGAGTGTGGTCAGTTTTTTAGGTAATAAATACGCTAGGCGACATGTGAGATCTGTGACACGACGGGTTTTTTGTGAGCAAAAAGTATATTGTGTTGATTTCATTCTGCTGTGTATTTTATGGTGCATTGTTTTATTTTGAACCGACTTCAAGATAACTAGTACCTAACTCGTATGTTTTCAATAGACTACTTATACATCAAATAGAAAACATTTAAGTATATTCTTTTTATTGGATAGGTAAAATTTTAGAGATGGTATTTAAACCATCACTTATCACTTAAATTATTTGAACGTGCATTTATTTTACAAAATCAAGTGTTGGTTGTCTGTCTGAAGATGGAGGAAACAAACTTAGTTATTAACAAAAAATATACAAAACGACAAAAAAGTAAATCTTTGCTGCATATTATATTCGATTGCTTAGTGCACAAAATGTGATTGATTTATCTCTATAGATAACAGGAAACCTAGTACAATTATTTCAAAGTAAAACCCACATTTTCCTCTTGAGCTTTACCGCTAGCTATAAATTGTCTAATCAAGTGCAACCGAAAAGGCAATTTAATGAAGCCGAACCGTTTTTTTCGACAGGATGTCCTGTATTTTATTCAGTTCGTTTATTTATAATGTATCTTTGGATCTGTTGCACAAGAAACGTAATAAATTATGAAAAAGAGGTCGCGTATGGCGGTGCGTGTTTGTTTGTTTTTGTGTCTAATGTATCCATACTAAAACTGCATGTTCAGTTTTGTGTTAGACTTAAGTTATTGTAATAATTTTTAAGAATAATTTCAATAAATAAATAATAAATAAATAATATTATAAATGCGAAAGTAACTCTGTCTGTCTGTCTGTTACTCAATCACGCCTTAACTACTGAACCAATTTGCATGAAATTTGGTATAGAGATATTTTGATACCCGAGAGAGGACATAGGCTACTTTTTACCCCGGGACATAGGATAGGTTTTATCCCGGAAATCCCACGGGAACGGGAACTATGCGGCTTTTTCTTTGACTGCGCGGGCGAAGCCGAGGGCGGAAAGCTAGTAATACTATATGTTTACTAATAACCTAGACATATGGCGAATGGTTACTTATTTCTTGAAGCGCTTTTGTTTTGAGGTGGGTTTAATATCCAAGATCAATGTCAAATAGTGCCTTCTCGCTTGTCTGGTTATCCTGGAACTACATCAATCTATATGGCATGGCCTTCTGCGTTCTGGACACAACTAGATAGTTGATAAACATTAGTTATAAATCTTACATAACAGATGTCTTAGATTTTAGAATACTTACTTACTTACTTACTCCTGTGGCGCAATTGAAGATTTTAGAATAATTAAGGTTTATATACAGACCTAGCTATCACCACAGACATGTATATTTAAGTCTTTCTATCCTTCTATCTTTCCTTGGCGAACTGCAAGCGCGGACTGAGTGTAGGCCAGCGTCAAGTAAGTTTCAATAACGTAGTTTGGACACGGGAAGTACATACACTCGCTTAGTCTATCTTGATACATGTCCGTGGCTATCACCTATGTCTAATAATAAACAATAATTTTCTTGTCTAGCAGTAGACGTCCAATGGCTGAGATGAGGACATAGGTACATACTTGTATTAGAAGTACATAATAGGTAGACAAAATAAATTTGAATGAATAGTAATTCATAAATAAAAATTATGATTAATTATAAGCCTGCTTATTATGATACATCGTGTCATATTATGAAACTTGAGTGGATAATAATTTAAGGAAAAATGGTAACAATTAAAAAGGAAAATCATTTAAATCGTGTTAATAATTTTAAGCGAAAGTACAAAGGTACAAAAACAACAACAAACGTAATATTTTAAAAAATAATACAGATAAGTAAGTAAATTGATTACACTTTTGGTAATCTGTTGTGACGTTAAAGATAATAATATTCAACAGGAAATTTATGAATTAAAATAAAACACAATTTGAATTACTTACTAATTTTCATTCGTCATTTGCGCTAATTTATATCATTCATAATTTTAATATCCAGCCTATTAATCAATCAAAACATAAAATATAATGAAGTACATTCATCTTAATATTGAAAAAAATGGTCATTAAATAAATGCCATATATTTTACACATATTTATTACATTGAAGGTGTTGAAATGGGCATAATTTGAATAACGTAGTCGTAAAATTAGATGTATCGTTACGATCCATGATTTTTGGTCTAACGCAATGTGGCAGAAATTCTGTTTTGAAATACATATTTCGTTATCATTTTAAATGTAGCGATTTGAAATAAGTTTTTGAATTTTTAATTGGTATAATTTTTTACTTTCAAAATTTAAAGAATATCATCAAAATTCGTTTTATGGCGTTAAAAATGCTTTGTGATAAATTTTTAAAGAATGGAAATAAATCGACCATGAAGCATGATTCCAAACCGCACGTTTGTATTTTTTAAAGTGTAAATAAATAAATTAAATAAATAAATTTCAGGACAAATTTCACACACGGCACGATCTGATCCCATACTAAGTTTTCGCTTGTGTTATGGAAACCAGATGGCTGATAAAAATACATATATATATAATTTTAAATAAATACTTATATAGATAATTAACACCCAGACACAGAGCAAACATCTATGTTCTAAAAGTACAGCAAAAAATCAACTAAATAGTAAATACTTAGACAAAAGCCAGCATACATAAGTTGGTCTTTGTTGAAGTGCATGAAGCGTCCTCTTCTTTAATTAGGCGAGCTTTAACTTCAAGCTTTGCGTTTTATTTCCATAACTACACCATAACTCATCAACAACTATTTCATTTGATTCCACGACAGTTTACCCAATGTTTATCAAAAACCAGCTCCATAAATATGTCCATAATAACTGTACCAGTGTCAATATGTAACAGTAACATGATGTAAGGTTTTAGATAAGACGCAACCTTGTGAAGCTTGCGAAACTGTCTCTAATGCTTAATCGTATTTGTTGCGATACATATCTATCAGTTGGCAAGGTCAGTGGGGTTAGGTGACAAATTTCTATTATGGTAATGATATTAGAGGTTCAGCGTTGCGAAGAAATATAGTTGAAAGTGTAAATTGCGCCTCGGGGTGCCTCAAGGAGCTGTGATTGGTCCTTACTATTTTTATTGCATGAATTTACAATACATTCATTGAAAAACAGTTTGAAAATACAGTTAAATACTTTGTAAGAATATATAATTGGCTATAACATAAAATAAAAAAGGAAAACTAGCAAAAGCTCGAATGACACATCTGTTGAAGATAAGGCCGCTCACAATCTGATAAATGATACAGTACAATTTTTTTGTATTTTATAATTGGAATTGATTCCATATAACATTGTATAAACCGGTTAAAAACTGTAGCAAATTCCAATACTACAATTGATTAATTAAGAAAAATATGTGACCTTTATCAAAGACTACTTTTTATATCAAACACATTTTAATCTAAATATTTATTTGCAGGACTTCAAGGAAATCTTGAAATCAAAGTACATCCAAGGTCTCGAGATCCACGATGCCCACCGGACTTTCAACAGGACGAAAGTCTCGGAGTTGGTCGGGGAAGCGAGGTCCGCTGTCTCATCAGCTAACAAGGGTCCACTTCTACTGGCTTTGCCTGCTCATCCAGAGCTATTGGCTAAATACTACGACCTGAGGACGCTGATCAAGAAGGCAGATCTGATGATGGTGCAGACCCATGCTTTGGGAATGGTGAAGAAGATGACGTATCATCCGAGTAGACTGAGCGGCTTGTGGGATATGATGAACACGGTAAGTGGTTTTTGTTACAGTAGAAGGTAAGGTAAAAGCGGATAACTGAGTTGTTCCGGATTCGATTCCTAGTGGAGACTTTTAAAACGTTAAAACACGGATGATTGACAAACTTATTAAGATTGTTATTGATATGATTTAAAAAATTAGTGATTTATGATATTAGAAAAGTACATAAAATAATTAAGTTTAAACTTAATAAAAATTTAATAATAATTATTATGCAGTGAATTGATTATGTAGTGGAAATTATTTTATATTTCTTCTCATTTTGAACTGCTGTTTTAATGTTTTGAATTTGAAATCTGTTTTATCATAAAAAGTCGGTTAAATCAAAGATTTTATTGATAAAGCATTTATAAAATGTAACATCATTAACATTGGATTTTGATTACTATATAATATGATATGTTTTATAATAATTATTAATGCTACACTTAATGTATCGAATTTTACGAGCATAGGAAGCCGGCACCCGGATTCCATCTGGCCATATTTAGATGTTTCCTTGACTTTTAAAATGATCCGATAAAATATAGATTTGCTCATTTGTTTCGATTACTATGTTTTTGTTTTAATTATAGAGGTGATATATAAATTATGTCTAACAAACATACCGTAAAACGGACAACCTCGTTATTCCTATGTTCTATTTTCTAAGATCAGGGGCCGTCATAGAAATCTAAATAACAAGACACTAGAAGTCGTAAGCGCGCGTGACCTTGTCGCCACTCAGGTGACTTTCACAACACCAGCGTGTTCTTCAGGGTTCAGTTGCTATGGAGACGTATGTGTGTAAACATGGTGTGTTTCAGCATTTCCCATTGCGGAAATTCTTCCACAAGTTGTAATTATACTAATAAAGGAATAATATTTCATCGGTAAATATTTTTTTTTAGAAATAATGCCGTTTTTCCTTAAAATTATAGAATATTTACAAGTATTACGAGTGTCACCATAGTAATCGAAATAACAATGAATGACACAGTCTACCATTCTTATTATCACGTTTAACACAAATTTCAACCTTATTTCTATGAGTTTATGTTCAAAGTTATATCTATTGAAAATTGACAACTTCTGTTGTAGAAAAGCCGAATTTTTTCGTATTGGAACAAAAAGAAACAAAACGTCTCATATACTTAGGGATGTTATTCTAAAATAAACCGTAAATTCGTGCGTTAGGATACATATTAAAAAGCTTAATTTAATATTTAAGTTAGTTTTCACTAAAATCAAGTTGTCCAATAAAAGGCATAGTTTACTTGTGTGTATTTCATACGAATTATGACATTATAGCACTTCTATGTGTCTTGTTATTTAGATTTCTATGGGGGCCGTATTTTGACCCCTTATTTCCAGAGAGATTACGCTGTGAATTGAACTGACTGGAAAATTCATAGATGGTTAATTATTGTGGTATTATATGAATTTGCCAGTCAGTTCAATTCACGGCGTAAACTGACTGGGAATATGAGGTCATAATACGGCCCCTGATAATCCTTTGCGTGCCTTCTGTTAAATAATTATCTTTATAATAAATGCATATGTAATTTTTTACTCACAATAATATAATAAACAGGTTTTCTTATAGTTAAAGCATAACATAATTTATTTTGTACATCATAATTTACGTACAATCCTGCTGCTCGAATGTCGAGAAGGTAAACGGCTTTTAAGAAAAATTAAATTAGCTTTTGCTCTCTATTTGTGGGAAAATAGACCTTATTGCTAACGTGATAAGATTTAATAGGGTTGCAAATGTTATGTTGGTTATATGTCTACGTTTTAGGATATCTAGGCCACACATAACAGGTGCATCTGCTATTTGTAATCCATGTCAGGTTTATGTCTAGTAAGTTATTTTGTAATAAGTTATGTATGAAAGACTTTGCGGTGTCTTTTTTAAAGAAAAGTGATGGTTTGGTGTCATTGCTAACGTTAAAACTGCAGGGGTTCATTTTTTTTATTTTTTTTTTCACGTTTTTTATGATTATTATCTTGTGAAATTGTTTTATTGTAATATTGAAAGATGGAGCGTATTTTAATTTGCCGAATAACAAGAAATTGCATATCATAAATTACAAGCGCATCTGGGTTCTGCCAGGATTCATTAAAAGAGTCTTAATTTCACTTAGAAATAATGAAGATTTTTAGTAAACTACAAAAAAATTCTGTTACAGTTTTAGCAGACATTTCTTCCTAAAAACAAACTCACAAACCTACACTTTTAATTTATTTAGCTTTTATTAAATTCTACTTTCCAACATTCCAGGATTCCGTAGTAGACCTAGTCATAGGTCTCGGAGTACCACCCTCCAAGATCGTCATTACCTTACCAGCGACCGCCCGCCAGTTCACCCTCCAGAACGAAACCCTCAGTACTCCGGGAAGCCCAACCCTGGAGGATCAGCCCAGGGAGATAGACCAAGGGGAACTGTGCAGACAGCTGCAGAAGGGAAGGTGGACCCTGGAGAGGGACCAGGATCTGTCCGCGCCTTATGCTTTTAAGTAAGTTTTTTGGGTTATATGGTAGTGCTAATTAAAATGCCAGTGTTATTAGTTTTAATGTTTTTTTTTAATGTTATAGATTTACAGCCCTTATAAAATGACTAGTACTTTTTGTAAAAAAAAACTACGAAATATAAAAATAATTCGCTTCGTTTGTTTTGTAGTTTATCATCGAGGTAGTTAACATAAAAAGGAATGCATATATGTACTAGGTAACCTATGATAAAAATAGAATTTTAGAATTATGTACGTACTTGGTTTATTTTAGTATGGCTAAGTTTATATATGGAAGTGATAAAGGAAAACCTGAGAAAATTCCTAAGAATTCGATTTTTGTGAAACCAGTTTTTGCAACCTTTTGCGTGCATCTTGTAGAATTTGCCTAGTTGCATAAGGATGCCTAGACATTGAACTCAAAAATAGTAAATCCTCTGTAACTTGATATGTATAGGAACTATAGTAAAACGAAATTAATTGGCTTTATTTTATAATTTTGATTTTTTTAATACAAAATTATAAACATTTGTTTATTATAGGTATAGCAATCTTGTTACTTTCTTAGTTTCGTAGTAAAAGCATATGGACCAATAACATACAATTGCAAAGATTTATTATGTTGCGTTTAAAGTGAGTAATTATATCATAATCTTGACATATTGTTTATTAGATATAGGTTGAAAGTTAAAACTTAAAACATAACATTGTCACGAAGTTAAGTCATATGCTCATGATGAGCTACTAATAAGCAATTAGCATAAGATGAGCCTTATATAATTATTAGGCTTATAACATTCTCAAATTCATTTGTCTTATTTTTGCTCATCTACCAGACTGTTTTATCTCATTTTTGTTAGGGTTGCCTGGTAGAGATAATATGATACGCTACCTAGCTATAAGGCCGTCTTTTGCTGTTTTTTGTTTATTTTGACTGAATGGTTGGCTTGGTTGGTAGTGACCCTGCCTTCCAAGCCAGTGGTCGTGGGTTCGATTCCCACACAGGGCAAATATATGTGTGATGAACAAATGTTAGCTCTGTGTCTTAATTATCTCTACAAGTACCTATTTATTTAAATTATAAATAATGTTTATCAGCCATGGTTTCCATAACACAAGCGAAAGCTTAGTATCAGACCGTGCCGTGCCAAGATTGTCCTGAAATATTTATTTTATGTATTTTAAGCTATTGCATAGCTTCTATCGCGGGCCTTGAGCGCGGGGACCGAATCCAGAAATTCCGTAACGAAAAAACCTCACGCTCCCCACTCCGACGTGCGCGGAGGTGTGGCTTGAAGGCATAGCATGCAATAGCTTTACCGCGGCAGTCCCTGAGTGCCACACGTCTTTTTATTCTTTCATTCATTCACCCAGGAATTCCACCTGGATATCCTTCGAGGACTCGTCCTCCGTGGACGTGAAGGGCAAGTACGCACGAGTGCGAGGTCTGGCCGGACTTGCGCTATTTGCTGCTGATAGGGACTTGGACTCGCCGTGTGGGAACACGCTGAGATATGCGCTCAATAAAGTGCTCAATCAGCAGAGCAGGGCGCCGAGGGCTGCTGTCTTGAGGTAAGTTTATAGGTTACAGGGTTTTGTGGAAAGAAGGAAGGTTTTTCGAGTATAAATCGCTAGATGGATTTTGACTTAAGTGTGATTATAAGTGTGAATTGTGGTAATGGTATTAAGGCTATTTAAATTAGTCATCTGGTTTTTGTTTATATATCTAAAATGAATGGAAATACCTTTATATATCTATAATTATAATAAAAAACTTAAAAGATGCTAGTTGTTCTTCTGTCTTCAATGTCTGTCAAACACTTTCTAGTTGTCATGGTCAAAGTGTGGAACGTGAACGAGTAGACACGGAAATATATTATTTTTTTTTCGTAAAAAGTTTACGTTTATATTTTTTTCTTATGAAAAATGTAATTGTACCTACAGAATCAATAATAAAAATCACTTGTAGGTCCCTCGAGAACGAGATTCTCCAGCCAATAGCTGGTCGAGCGTTAGATGCTCTGCAAGTGTCGCCTTACAGAATCACGCAGGTTGTGGACGCGGATGGAGTTATACATAATATTAGAGAGGTACGTGTTGTTAAAATGTTATTTGATAAATAGTTGGATTTTGAAAAAAAAAAAATGATGATAGATGTAGTTACTAGATAAATAAAAATTTTGAATTTTGAAATTTAAAAAAAAAATATCGAAATAATATTCAATAATATTTAATAATTTTATCAATATTTTTTTAAATATATTAAACTTTATATAGTAAATAGTAACCGCTTTGGTAAAATAACAACGCTAAGAAAACGGAAGAGACGCCTACAATATGTTTTATGACAATAGCAAATAATTTATCTATTCTCTAATTATGATCAATTTTGAAAATAATGCTTAAATTTGGGAAACCTAATATTTGATACTTTAGTGTTTCATAGCATGCCAATGCTTAACAAATATACATTTTTCGCGATAAGAATAGACGTGGGTTCGAATCCCACCACCAAAAACTTCGATCATGATCTATTTTTTCTATTTTAAAAGCCTCTTAACTAACTACATAATGACATATATATTAAAAGATAATACTTTATTTTACTAAATTCTAATTCAACATAATAAATCTTGTAATAAATATTTAATTATTTCTACTTTAGTTTATTAATAACTAGTTTAACGCCCGCGGCTTCGCCCGCTTTTTTTAAAACCTAATAAATTATATACTAAATCCTTCCTCTTGAATCACACTATCTATTAAAAAACCGCATCAAAATCCGTTGCGTAGTTTTAAAGATTAAGCATACAATAGGGACATAGGGACAGAGAAAGCGACTTTGTTTCATACTATGTAGTGATAATATTTAATACTTATTCCAGGACACCCGCACGGAGTTCTCCTGTTCCCGTCAGGGCTACTTCGTGCACCCGCGCTCGTGTGCGCGCTTCTACCGCTGCGTCAAGTTCGACCAGTACTCGCCTGATTATACTGTGAGTTGATTGATTGATTGGTTGTTTGGTGTGTGTTTGGTGTCACTGTGAGTTGATTGATTTGTTTTGTGAGTTGGGGGTTGGTGTGTGGTGTGAGTTTATGTTTTATTGTGAGTTTTTTTGTTAATAATTATTAAGTATTATAAATAATATGATATGTAAGAAATTTTATTCCTGTTCATTTTTCGTTAAATTTTAATTGTATGATTAATTACCGTTAAAAAACTTTTAAAAGTTTAAAAGACATTTTTGATTATTAGTTTAATTTGAAAATTACTTTAAAAGTTTCAAAATAGTTTTTGGAACATTTTTTTTTCAATAATACGGCATTACTACAAATATCACCATATTATGTCATTCTGTAGACATGAGTAAAAGATTACGATAACTATTTACAATTATTATACGGTACAATTTGGTTCAGATATAATAACTATTTTCCACGGCACAGGTGTTCGAGTTCGACTGTCCCGCGGGTCTGGAGTTCGACCCCCGGGTGGAAGTGTGTGTGTGGCCCGGGAGCAGAGCCGGGGCTGGGGCTTGTGCGGGGTCTGCGGAGATCGCGCCTGTGCCGCAGAGTCGCTTCGTTTGTCCCAATGTTGAAGGTTTGTATTCGGATGGGAGATATATGGTTTGTATGGGAGATAGGGGGTGTTGTGTGTTTGTTTAAGTGAGATAGGTGTTGTGACTTGTGAGTTGCGTTGTATTGGGACTGGGAAGGTATGGGAGATTGTTTGTGTGTTGTGATTTGGTTGATTGGTTGATTGGTGTGTATGAGGGATAGGTGGTGTTGTGTGGTCTAATATTGATGTATTTCTGATGAAATTAATTCACCGTTAAGTAGTTTTGACATTTTATTAACATCTCTATCATATTCAGTTGTGTTGATCCTTTTTTTGAAGTATAATGAAATCGATAGTATGAAAAATATATTGATGGCCTATTTTATATGTACTTACGTATATGCAAATTATATGTTTTTGTGGTGTTGTATAAAATTTTTAGTCGTTCTAATTTTAACGCAAGCATTTCTCATAAGTCATAATACTTAACGCTTTCAATTTGCAATACTCTTTAACAAAATACTAGCAATCATTAATTTAATGACCAATAACACAAATTCCACTAGGTTTCTACGCGGACCCCGAGAACTGCCGCTGGTTCTTCGCCTGTTTAGACCACGGCACTTCTTCGCTCGTGGCCTACGAGTTCCGCTGTCCGTTCGGTCTCGGGTTCGATGCCGAGCGACGCAAATGTGACTGGCCCTGGCTCGTGCCCGCTTGTAGGAACTTGGGCAGATATGAGGCGGAGGCCTTTGGGTTCTCTAATGCTGTGTTGAGTGGTAAGTTTGCTATGAAAAAGGAATAGCGGTGTTTATGGTATTTTTATAGTTGATTGTTTTTGAAGTGAAACTTCTTTATCGGGGTTGGAAAAAAAAAATAGTGTTTTTTCGTTACGCGTGACATTTTTCCGTTACGCGGCATCCTTTGCTTATCCCTACCACGCGTGATTCGACGTTTTTCTGTTAAGTTGCATATAGGTAGTAAATTATTTTAAAAAAAATTGTAAAACAAAGTCATAAATAAGTTTCACTTCTTACGTTTATATTTAACATGTCTGGACCATAACAACTCTCCCTTTTGAGTTCTGTTATCATTTGTTTTTGCATGTAAATAATTAAATGAAATAATTTATCCACTAAATTATTTTTAACTAGGAACTGTAAATATTTTCACAAGTGTATAGATCTGTCTAGATTTTTTTTAATTTAAAGTCAATTTTTCTGCGATTTACTTTCATTAATTACGCAAAGTCCATTTTTCTGTAGAAATTGTGAAATTGTAGGTATTCTAAAGTTTCACTACGTACCCACATATCGTAGTCGAGGTAGATCAAGAAGGAATAATAAATACATGCTATCGTTGTCAAACAATTATGTTGAAATAAACTAAGCATTGTTACTTTGTAAGATAATCTCAAATAAATAATTCAGACTCATGTTAAAATAAAAGTAGGCGTATTATTAGTACATTATACCTATATCAAAAATAATAAAAAAAACTGTTTATTAACGCATTATCTTGTCATTTTTCAGGTGCAACAGGTTTCCAAGGAAGAACAGCAGATTCAGTGAACATCGCGGCTCACCAGAGTCTCCTATCTGGAGCCTCTCTTGACAACCTCGTGGGCTTACAGACCGGATTCCTTTCACAAAACGACGCACTTGACAACAACTTCATCGCATCACAAGAACTAGAAAACGCAAACTATGACGACTACTCAGCGCTTGGAAGTCAAGGAGAATACAGTGGACTTTCATACAAGGTCGTCGCAGCTGACGCTATCAACAGAGGACTAGTTCAAGCCACAAACTATCAAGACGAAGACAAATACACTAGTGGTTCTCTAATTCTTGACGAATACAGACTGCCCAGTAAAGCAAAGGCTACAGGCAAATACGTTCCAGTTGGAAACTCTGGCAAATATGACCCCGGAAAGTACCAAGTGAAAGCCAAGTACCAAGGAACAGCGAACAGCGGTCAGAGATTCCAAAGTGGGGTCTATCGCAAAGACTTTTCCGGCGCTTACGTCCACAATCCCATCGGAGATAGAGCTAAACCCTACGAGCATACTGAGGTTCCTCCCGTTCCATACAAACATACAGTCGCTCAATACACAGTTAACAATAACTTCGATAGAGGTACTTATTCGGGAACTTACGATACTGGGTCTTACAGCCAGGATGTGACAAAGACTACTGGTTACGACTATCCCAGACCAAATGTGCAATTTAGTGAAGGTCTTTACCAAAACAACGCATATACCAATGATGCGGGAACTACTAGTGCTCAGTCGACGACTTTCCACGGTTCTTATGGAGGTAGTGAAGCCAATTATGTTAGTGATGACAAAGTGTATCCAGGAGCCGCTCATACTCTTACTGCAGGAGCAGTTAATGTCGATCTAGTTGGAAAGACGACTCTTGTCGATGAATCTAATTACGGCTATCAATATAGCCAGGGTTCTACTCAACAAGGGGGTATATCTCAATCTGGTGTGACTGTAACCCATGTGGGTAACAATCAAAATCTCGATGGTTTCTCATATCTAACCACTCCTACATCTTCCGGTGTACCGACAACGGCCACTTCTTACGCGGTCACGACTTCCTTACCACCTACTTATAAAACTACCTACGTACCTGAAGCGCCAAGAACTAGTATCAAACAAATATTCGGATACACACAACCCGCCGTTACATACGTTCAACCAACAGTTGTTTCTGTTACACCTAGTGTTACCGTTAACGGTTACAAAGAAAGTAATTATCAAAATACAGGATATTCCACGTTTAACACTGGTACAACAAAATCGGCATCAACCGGATACGATTATTCGAAACCCAGCGTTAGTTTTGAAGACGGCATTTCCTATTCTACGCCCGCGACAGTTACAGTGACAAAACAGAGGCCACAAAGCTTTTCACACAATCAGCAAACATTCCACGGACAATCTAGCTTTGATTACGCTTCCGCTACTCCGGTTACCGAAGAGCCATTTAAGAAAATAGTAGCATACACAACGGGAGAACCTGTATCTTATGAACAACCGACAGCTCAATCATTCAGTCAGCAAACAATTCATAATGTCGAATCTGGAAATGTTTACTCGCAATCTGTAGATAACGGTGAAAGGTATACCAATACAGCCGTTTATGAAACTTCTACACCTCAATCAATTGCTTCCGTTGAAACCCAATCTCAATTTGGACAGCAAACGATACACACAGTAGATGCGAATAATGTAAATAATTTACAAAGTCAGTCAGGCTATGAGTACACACGCCCCAGTGTTAGTGTGTCTCAATCAAGCGGATACGAATACAGACAACCGAGCGTTCAGTATGAAACACAGAGAGTAGTTCAGTACTCAACTCCATCCACATTCACTTATTCAACTACCGCCGCTCCGTCTGTTTCTACAGCGAAAACTGTTTACGAAAATCCATTACTGAAATACACCGTTAAAGCCACCCCGATTACATTCCAACAAACATATGTCCCACAAGTTTTCAGACAAAACCTTAATAGAGGAAGCGGATATCGCTACCAATCCACCGCTCAGCCAATCGTATCAGTGCAACCGACTGCATCGACTTATCAAGTATACAATACACAGAATTCGCAAGGAAATTACGAATCAGGTTATGAATACTCTCAGCCCTCAGTTACCGGTACAGTTTCAACTGTCGCGCCCGTTGTCGTCTCAACTGAAAGGCCGCAAGCCTACAGCCAACAAACCATTCATAGAGGTTCAGGCAGAACTAACTTAGGCTCGGGATACGAATACAAATCTCCAGCGCAACAAGTAGTCGCCATTCAACCTGATGACGCATATCAATCACAGGAATATAACCAACAGAGTGAATCTGGATATGAATATTCGCAACCGGCTGTTGTTTTCAAGGAAACTGTATCAACAGCGGCACCGATCGTGGTATCTACCGAAAGACCTCAAGCCTACAGCCAACAAACTATCAATAGAGGTTCTTCCCGAAACAACTACCAGTATCAATCGACAGCTCAGACAACCGCTTCGACTTATCAAACACAGGCATACGAACAGAATGGTCAAGCAAACTATGAATCAGGATATGAGTACTCTCAACCTTCGATAACTTTCAAAGTGACGAGACCAGTATCGACAGTAGCTCCTGTCGTTGTGTCCACTGAACGATCGCAGTCGTTTGGTCAACAGACTGTACATAGAGTAGAACAACCCCGAGTTGAATTGAATTACCAAAAACCTGCAGTAACTGTATTCGAAAATCCCCTTTTAAAATACACGCAAAATATTAAAGAAGAAGTAAAACAACCTATTCAATATCAAACAGGACAACAATCATTCACACAAAATGTGCGATACAATCAAGGATATTCATATGATCAGCCCGAGATACAGCGGAATGTGGAAGTGTCCAACGCTCCCGCTTACTCCGACGCAAGTCTCGTATCTCATCAAGTATTCCACCTTTCACAAGGATCTGCAAATTCCGAAAACAACGGCAACAGAGCAGTTTTCGTTTCGACGACTCCAGCCAACCTCGTTTATGAAGCTCATTACTCTGAATACGAAGCACCTAAACAAATCTCTACGTTTAAATCGGATTATAACGATCAAAGAGGTCAAGAATACTACAGAGTTTCGTCTACCGCTGCTCCTCTGTATGAGCAAAGACAAACAGTGAGCCAAGCTTCCGTTGACATTCCCAGTAGAGTAGAATCAGTACATTTCTCATCTGTACCAAATACACAGTTCAAACAAACTAGATATGAATCACCTGAAATACAAGTCGCATACAAATCTGAGGAGTATCTGCCACCTGTAGTTTCAACATCTGCTCCAGTGGTTACTTCGACGTACAGACCGCGTACATACTCCACCACCGTTAGGGAATACTTGCCACCGTCTACTGAAGGATACACTGCGCCTGAAAACTTACCACCACGCACTGAAAAGGTCGCTACGTTAGAATACTTACCTCCCACACAACAATCTCGCGTAACTTACGATAATTACAACTATAACGCCGGATCACAATCAGAAGGTTTCGATTACCAACAGAGCTATTCGGTTTCATCAGAAGTACCAGTTTCGACAACAGCTGCACCCGTTACAAGAAAACAAAATATTGTCGTAGAGACTGCAAAGTCTCAATTATTAGGTTTCGGCGCAGTCGGACCCGACGCCGGGCTTGTTACTACCTTCAGCACCGCACGTCCGACCATCTCCACCGAAGGAACTTATTTCGTGCGCAATGAAGTATCGTCGACGGCAACTCCTGAGGTCGTCGAAGTGACTCCAGCACCTAGAAGGTCACGGCCGAAATACTTCAGACCGGTGACAACAACAACCGAAGCGCCAGTATACGTAGAGAGCACTTCATATCAAGCACCAGAATATTTGCCTCCAGATGACGGTCAAAGACAAAATATTTTCAACTACAATTCTGAGTCCTCACAAATTAAATACAACCCTTACCAAAGTACAGAAAATACCGTGACCGTATCGTCGACGCCTACATATGGTAGAAAGCAAAACATCGTAGTGGAAAACGCAAAGTCTAATCTATTAGGTTTCGGCACGGTCGGACCTGACGCTGGATTGATTTCGCCCGCTACTTACTCTACATCTGCACCTATCGACGTGTCCAGCACGGCCGGCGTCACATCCACATACGTACCGATAAGACAAGAACTCGTTGAAGTTACATCAGCCCGTGCCCCTCAGCGTAGAACGAAACCGAAAGTAGCGGTCGTAACCAAGATCAACGATTTTAACCCACTTCTTGTAAGAAAACTGGGAGCCGTGTGCAGTTGCCAGTCGCCCGTTTTAGTTCTAAGAGGCAAAAGGCCCAATGTGCAATCGCAGATCATCGACGATTATAGTGACGACGACGCGAGCGTAGATATCGACGAAGGATATACACAGAGAACATCCTACAGATCTTCTACTACGCCAGGAATCAACACGGTCACGACGGCCGCGCCAGTCGCGTCGTCCACGTTCAACCCGATCATAGTGCCCGAGGACTCGTACTACCAGGACTACCCGGAGGCGAGCAACGACAACATCGTGATCACTCAAACGGGCAGAGGCCGCTCAGAAAACTACGTATCGAGCACCCCAGCCGTGTCGACGACGGAGCGCGTCACTAGAATTAGACCGAGAGTTAAATCCGTCACGATCGCGCCCACCTACAAAACCGTCATTCTGAACCAAGAAGTGGCGCCTGCAGCGGAAAGCCTAGAGACAGTAAACGTGGAGACACAAACGTTCGATCGCTACGGGCCCGGCGGCTTGAGAAGCAGAGACGAAACACTGCAAGGGTCGATAGATTGCAAGAAGGCGGGTCTGTTCCGGCACCCGCGGCAGTGCAACAAGTTCTACGCGTGCCGCTGGGACTGCACGAAGCAGCGCTTCACCCTGCACGTGTTCAACTGCCCCGTGCAGCTCAGCTTCGACCCGTCGCTGGGCGCCTGCAACTGGCCCAGCCAGGGGCCCGCCTGCCAGCACGACACGCTGCTCGCCAACACGCTCTAATGTCCCACGAACATTGCTCTCCACGTGCCATCGACATTGTGATAACGTGTCCGCGAAACGAAAAACGATCTGATCGTAAAGGAATATTGTTTAAGTCGAATCGAGTCTCTCTCCCCTGTTTACCTTTAGGCTTATTTATTTGTTTTATTGTGTTAATGTTAATTCATGTTTATTTATTACTCATGGTCTTTTTAAGCTTTTTTAAATCACGTTTCGGTATTGTCAATTCTAGTTACCTTTGTCTAGTTCATTTAGATGTATATTTTATATTAAGGAAGTCATATTTTGTATGTTTATAAAAGCGCTGTAATGTAAATAAATCATTTTATTCATAAAAACGTATTTTTATTTATTACACGATTACACGATTCGAGTTAACAATGATGGAAAACAGTAATTAAATGCTTAAAGCTACCGGCTTCGCAACGTCGGCCAAAGAATCCTTGTATTTAGAGATGATAGGATCGACCTCCTCCTCTATGAACTCGGTGACTTGTTCCGGAGCTCTGCCGATAAACGTAGAAGCGTCCAAAATTTTATCCAATTGCGGTATGATCGGCTTGAAGTAGCTGTCGTTCTTGACGCGCTCGATCAAGTCATTGTCCTTGCCCTCTTGTTTGACCACGGCTCCGGCCTGATGAGACAATACTCTTATCTTCTCGTGGCACACTTGACGATCCCCCCCAGCCTGTACCATAGCCATGATGATGTTTTCAGTTGCCATAAACGGCAGCTCTTGCGCGATGTGGCGGGCGATTACTTTCGGATATACAACCAATCCTTGAGTAACGTTAAGCAGTGTCAATAGAGTAGCATCTGCAGTCAGGAAAGCTTCGGCAAGAGTGATACGACGGTTCGCTGAGTCATCCAGGGTACGCTCTAACCACTGAACCGCATGAGTATTAGCAGCATTCGCGTGTAAGGTGATGAGGTGACGCGCCAAAGCGCAGCAACGCTCTGACCTCATAGGGTTACGTTTGTAGGGCATAGCGCTAGATCCGATTTGTGAGGCTTCAAATGGCTCTTCCAATTCCTTGCGGGAAGCCAAAATACGAATATCAGAACACATTTTATGCACCGTAGCTCCAAGTCCGGAAAGAGCAGAAATAACTTCTAAGTCAACTTTTCTAGAATACGTTTGTCCGGTGACGATATATCTTTTGTCGAAGCCAGCAAGCTCGGCTACTCTTTTGTCGAGGGCGCGTACTTTTGCACCATCTCCTTTAAAAAGTTGGAGGAAAGAGGCTTGGGTACCGGTAGTGCCTTTTACTCCTCTGAATCTGAGGTCATCTCTTGCGCGTGAGAGAGCGCGCTCGTCCATCAGCAGGTCGCTCAACCAGAGAGATGCTCTCTTGCCGACTGTGGTCAGTTGTGCGGGCTGCAGATGCGTGAAGCCAAGGATGGGTTGGGACCTGGAAATATTAAATATTTAATTATTACGCATCCTTACTTCATTTGCTAAAGACATACATTGTTTTCAATAGGAAAGCAAGCTTTAAAGATAAATATCTAAATAACACGTTAAACTGTAATGTGACTTTACAGTAACACTTATTATTTAAAGTACCTAAACCTATATTATGACGATTTGAATAACATTCATATCACATCATATTTTCTTGGTGACTAGTTACGTAATTGAAAAACATTTTGTTCTTTTAGATTATTTCTCTTAACCAGGAATTGAACCCAGGACTGTAATGCTCAATGACAATGGCAATACATACAAATAGATACCTACAAGTAAGAATAATTTCTTCGCGTGTAGGAAATAGGAAACAATTCTTTTTTTAACAAACCATACACAATTCTATTCTATAACAGGCCTAATCTGAAAAAAAAAATAATCTCACATTATAAAAAAATACTCACTTAAACTCATCAGCAAATTGCGCCAAGCGGCTGATCACAGCAGCTAGCCTCGGCAGCAGCAGGTCCAAACCATGTCGCAGTACAATCAAATCAGTATTATCTCCCACATAGCACGAGGTAGCTCCCAGGTGTATAATAGGAGCTGCTTTCGGGCAGCGCTCCGCTAGCGTGTGCACATGAGCCATGACATCATGGCGGACTTGTTTCTCATGTTGGGCGGCGGATACGAAGTCTATGTCGTGTATCGCTGATTCTAGCTCAGCGATCTGCTCGTCGGTGATGTCTAGACCGAGCTCCTGGAAGGTAATGGGATAATATGTAGATATTTTGGTTGTAATGTGTCAAAATCGTGTATTTATGGACCTGCACATGATTATACATAATATTTGGATCACATAAATTATAGAGCGCAACAATTTCCCACAATTATTATTAAGAAATATTTTTTTTAAGTCTACCTGGGCATCTAATTATAAAAGTATATCGAACTTGGCGAAAATAGGTATTGTAAATTCTTATTTCGTTTAAAACAAAGCCGTTACAAATAACCGTAAAATCTGATCAACTATTGAATCTCCATGACACCAAACTTCCTTTAATTTCACATTTATTACATAAGTTAATTCGACGACTATAAAATTAGTTGCTATTGCATTAGCATCGGAAATATTTTATGATACCACACGGAAGCAAAGTCGTAAAACATCAGCAAACTACGAGTGTATGATACTTTACAACTCTTGAGAATATTTTATTACTAACGTGAAATAAATACGCATTTAGTGTGGGTGTGAAAGTGAAGAAAATAAAACATTTTGTAGACTAACGACTTCACGAAATCTCGTTTACACTTGGAAATAAAACTTTTTGTATGTTAATGGTCAATAAAGACATTCATTTTCAGCCTCTCATTAAAATTGATAAGAATAAGTAAATATGTTTTACTTTGCTACGTTATACATATAAGAATAACTACAATAATATTATATATTCAATATAGAGCTTGTACGGTGCAAACAAATAAAAGCTTAAAGATTGCGTAGAAATAAATTCTATTGTTATTGGAATTTCAACGATGACTAGCTTAATGTTGTTCTTGAAAATTATTAAGGGAGATTCTAAATTCTTAATAAAATAGTGATAATGATGAGAGAAATGTTTGTATAAGTGATGAAGATTTGTTTATAACTGGCGGAAAAGTAAAACATAAAAGTACACGGTTATGTTGTGCACTTGCTTCAATTTTTATTTCTGTCCAGAATATATTTGAGAGCTCAATATCTTATCATTTTTGTGAGACGTTTGACCCAGCTACGTCATGTTGCTATTTTATTTTTCTATTGAAATAAATATAAATTCGTCGAAATTTCATAACGATAACGTGTATCATCGCGAATGAATGTAACTCTAAACCTGTAGCTGATAGCTAACATTGTGAAGATAAAATACCTTAACCGACTCTAATTGCGAACGAAAAACTCAAAGGACAATGCAAGCTGCCCTACTAATTCGCCGAAGCTGATAAGATTACAACAGTACCGCTGATAACAGCAAATGATAAAGCAAACGAACCAGTGACGACCCACCTGCTAACAAAAACGGACAAAAAGATTGTCAGTGAAAACTAAATAGATAAGTAAAGTGTTTTTTAAGGACTAAAGTGATTTAGTGACAATGGTCTCCGTTCAGACGATCGCCACTATCGTGGTGAAAGTATTCAAAATTGTGAGTAAAAACTGATACGTCATATTTCAGAAAATCATCAAGAATAGGTTATATTTAGGTAAAAAGTTATTCAAAGATAATAACGGAATGTTGATAAATTTAAACATTCAAACACTAAAGTAAAAGAATAGGTTAGGAATAAGGATAAGAATCACTGTGGTGTATTGCTATTTGCTATCAGTACATTGACTTCGTACAAATATTGAATTATAATAAAATAAAATAGGCAAGAGAAATAAAGGTACAAAGAATGAAGGTGTGATTCCCTAAAAATACTTCTTGAAACACAATTTATTAGCATTATGCAGTTTCAGAACATCGAAATTAAACGAACGATGGTAATAATCAATTAATATTAAAACTAACATCGCAAACATTGCCTCTAGGTGGTCCACTAGCATTTAATAGTATGATACATAGCATAAAGATGACTAATGACATGATTCATCTAATATAGGCCATATAGGATAGTGTTGAATGGATTGCGGTGAACCGGCGCTAACAGTTCTAATCAATTATTATTGATTAATATAATTAGCTTTATGATGAGCTTACATTCCTCTGTTTGTCATAGTTCATGACTAATTAATTTATGAGGTTTAATAAAGGAATACAGTCATTTTGGACAAACAGGTCCATGGTTTCTTCAACGTTGTCTAACTTAGGTACCTATAGGTTAAATTAATGAACACATATTTAAATTATTGGCAACAAATAGTTGTGAATTACAATATCATTCAGTTATTAATTGAAAATTGTAACACCATCTGTACCTAGGATAATATTTATATTAGTTTCAATGACACACGGCGTCCCATTTTTTTGTTTTCCTACGACGAAGGTTGCTATCGCGGCCTCAATCACTATCAACTGATAACGCCACTCCTCTCATATAGGGCTTTATTTTCATAAATATTTAAACAGATTAAAGAGGTATTATTATATTTAAGAGACTCGAGGTATACATAGATAATTAAAAAGTCATAAGCAACCTGTTAGCTGCTGTTGATGTTTTAAGTCAACTAAACTATCGAAGTATCGATGCATGTAATTAGCCATTGTTTTAAAAAATAAGATCGGCTTGATACAAGTCAATGTACGTTTATAGCTTTTTTTAATCTTAGTTTAAAGTTAATTTAACCAACAAATTGTTTAACTATATGACTAGTTTAGTCATATCAGCGATAATTAAGTATCCAAAATGGATTTCGTAGTTAAAGCTCACTTATGAATAACTCTAAGATTTTTACACATTCTTAACTGTAAGGTAGGTATGTATAGTGTTCATTATTGCAAAACAAAGCTGATAACTTATCAGATACGAGTGGGCCAGAACCATGAGTAATTACAAGTTATGAGTTCACCAGTGACTTACGACACGAGTCAATATTTGCGTACGCATTATTTTCATTGAGATTCATAGTAGCAAACAGTTTCAGGACGCTATCGTGATAATATTTTATTTTAATCTCACACACAATATTTTTATGGTAGCTGTATTTATTTATAATTAAATTTGCAACGTGTTTTTTATTATTTTGCGCTGATATCTGTAAGAACGTTTGAGCAAACAGACTAAACATCAACATGAATGAAACACCCTGACTCCTGATCCATTGTTTTGCTATCCGAATACCTTGCACAAAGGATATAATTAAATGAATCATAAGTCTTATGCAATTGTAATTCTTATAAATGCAATATCTGAATATAAATTTCTTGAAAATAAAATGAAAATATGGATCGCTTCGAGTCTATGACCAATAATTATGTATGTCAGTGTTCCATAAGTGACAATGAGCAACCGTCGCCCCATAAGACCATTGACTGCACTGACATGCATAGTATCCAACCAACGGCAACAATTTCATCTAGTAAAACAAAACATCTTTCCATGCAGGAAATTGTTGTGTTGTCGGATAATATAGGTCAGGGATTTGGCGCTTTGCTTAACAACTTAGGGCATAAAGTAACCAATTTTTGCACTCCTAATAGTTCATTTACATATATCATGAATTCGTTAGATAATTTTAGTTTTAAGGAAAATAGTATTGTTATTATATTATACGGAGATAGTTTTAATTTAAAAAAACATGACATTGATATAGGATTTCAAAAAATGTTGAAAATTAGTAGTGAGACAAAATGCAAATTTATGTTGTGTACATTGCCATATTTGCCTGGTTTGACACAAAATCAAAACAAATTTATCTATAATATCAATTTAAAATTATATAATTTAACAAATCATCATAGTGATGCATTTATATATTTTGACATAAATTCTTGTATAAAATCTTTTTGTTTGACAAAGAATACAGTGTATCTGCCATCTAGATATAAGAGAGAACTTGCTATGTTAATAGCATATAAAATTATTAACCAGTCTGATACATGTTCAGTAGCAGACCATCGATCTACTATAATTTTATGTAGTAGTAATTATATACATCAACCTAGGTTAAGTGTTGATAGACAAACTAGCCCTAAGCTAGATTTAAACTAGTATGTAAGACAACAGCTAAGCAGCCTTTTTCCATTGTACATCAAAATATACAAGGCTTGGCTAGCAAATTGTTAGAAATAGAATTATTTTTAAATCATAATAGAATTAAAATATTTTGTGTAACAGAACATTGGCTTAAACAATGTCAGTTGTTAATAAATATTGATAATTATAAATTAAAAAGTATATACTTTAGGACAAATGCTATTCATGGAGGTTCTCTTATTTTTGTACACAATAGTTTAAAATGCAAGGAACGAACTGACATTGTTAGCCTTTCTGTAGAACGCACCATTGAACTGTCCTGTGTTGAGCTTGAGCGTTACATTATTGTTTGCGTATACAGACCTCCTTCCAGTGACTATAATTTGTTTGAGACAGTCATGGAAGAAATATTAAAGCGTTTAGGCAGGAGTAAAAAGAAGGTAATAGTATGTGGTGATTTTAATATTGATTTACTTTCACACACACAAATGGCAACACGAATAGTTAATTTGTTTCATTCATTTAATCTGTATAAACTTTTTGATGAGCCCACACGAATAACACCTACTTCTGCAACTTGTATTGATAATATATACTGTGATTGCAAATGTTTAGAAAAATATATTCTCAACACGCTAACTTCGGATCACTGTGGCCAGAAAGTAGTTTTTGAATGGGATTGCATACCTACATTTAAAAGAATTAATGTTAGGCCTATAACTAGAAAAGGCATTCATACATTTAGAAATAATATTGATAATAAACTACCTGACCTGAATAATCAATCCTTTCATAAAAATCCTTGTGAAATGTTTACAAATCTTTTTAAGTTCATTCATAGTGAATATGAAAAAATATTTAAAATTAAATCTTTAACTATTACCAAGGATTTACCATTCAGCCAATGGGCAACTCCTAGTATACACAGATGCAGGAACGTTCTTTACGAGTTATATGGTATGAAACAATATAACAAAGACTTGTCATTTCTTAGTTATGTTAGAAATTATTCAAAAACATTTAAAAAAAGTTTGTTTCACTGCCAAGAGTTTGTATATCAGAGACAAAATACGCAACTCTGACAATAAAGTTAAAACGGTTTGGACAATTATTAATGGTGAATTGGGCAAAATCCGATCAAACGATAGTACCATAAAACTTGTCAACTCTGGTAGGGTCATTGACAAAAGTGCTGATGTTGCGCTTGCTTTTGAAGATTTCTTTAGTAGTGTCCCTGCTAGTTTAACTAAGAATTTAAATTCGTCTTCAGCGCTTGCAGAGTCTTTATTGAGGGATCACGTTGCTGAGTGTAACAAATTATTCGAATTGCGACACGTGACTGCTGATGAAATTGTTAAAACCTTTAAAACATTAAATTTAAAAAAAACCTGTGATCTCTGGGGTATGTCTGTAAATTTAGTAAATAATATCATAGAAAACATTGCCAATCAACTAGCGTTTATATTTAATCAGTGTTGCGACTGTGGTATATTCCCTGATTTACTAAAGTTTAGCAAAGTTATTCCTTTATTTAAAAGTGGTGACCAAGAAGACAGTAATAACTATAGGCCAATTTCCATATTACCAACGTTGAGCAAAGTCTTCGAGAAACTAATTTTAAACCAATTAAATAGTCATTTTGCATCAAATGGTTTACTGCACGCCAAACAGTATGGTTTCACAAAGGGGCGCTCTACCACTGATGCCGGAGTAGCTCTTTTGTCACATATATACAAAGCATGGGAAAATTCAAAGAATGCTTTGGGGATATTCTGCGACCTTTCTAAGGCTTTCGACTGTGTAGAACATTCCACTCTATTACGGAAACTAAATTTTTATGGTATCAAAGGTTTAGCTCAGGATCTCATAGCTTCATATCTTCAGAACAGGGTACAAACCGTTGTCGTTAATGGAGAGAAATCTCGCGGTGCGCCGATTAACATAGGTGTTCCGCAGGGATCTATCTTAGGACCGTTTTTGTTCTTAGTGTATATTAATGACCTACCTTATTATTTGCAGGATATGTGTGAAATAGTACTGTTTGCAGATGACACCTCATTAATTTTTAATGTGGATAGACATGACACAAATGTTGACGAAGTAAACTCTGCTCTTTTACGCATATCCAATTGGTTTAATGCTAATAATTTACTATTAAATACAAAAAAAACAAATTGTGTAGAATTTATCCTCCCAAATGTAAAAAAGGTGAAAAGGAATATTATTTTAAACGGGGAGGTATTATACCCTGTGGAATCGACTGTTTTTCTTGGTTTGACATTAGATGAGAAGCTTCAATGGGGGGCCCATGTTACCACCACCGCTGCTAAGCTCAGCTCAGCTGCATATGCAGTTAGAAGAATAAGGCATCTCACCGATGAAGAAACGGCTAGATTGGTTTACTTTAGCTACTTTCATAGCATAATGTCCTATGGAATTCTGCTATGGGGCAGGGCTGCAGATATAGAAACTATATTTATATTACAGAAAAGAGCCATACGCTCTGTATATAATTTGCGTGCTCGAGACTCACTAAGAGATCTCTTTAAGAATACTGGTATCCTTACTGTACCGTCGCAGTATATATTTAATAATATTTTATATGTACATAATAACGCTTACTTACACACAAAAGTAGGAGATAGACATTGTTATGACACAAGAAACAGAAATAAAATTGAAATGCCATTATTCCGGCTAGCTAAAGTCAAAAATTCATTTATGGGCCAAGGTATACGCTTTTACAACAGAATTCCTCATAATATTAAAGAGTTAAGTAGTTTTAAATTTAAATCTTATATAAAAAATGTACTTGTCAAGAGAGCCTATTACAGTATTAAGGAATATATGGAAGATAAAAACCCATGGAGGGTTGTCGCGTAAAAACCACAGGACAGTTCTTTGGCATATTATGATAATATAATATTATGATATTATTACATATGTAATTTGTAAAATTGTAAATCTGACATGATTAAAAAGAGCAACTATGGAGTTTCTTGCCGATTCTTCTCCGTAGATACTGCTTTCCGAATCGGTGGTAAATGTTAAAATATGTACTTAATGACGTTTCAAAAGTGCTTCTAGAAGAAGTCTAATTGAATAAATAAATGTTTGAGTTTGAGTTTGAGCTTGTAGATACCTATAAGAGTTATAATTGGAGGTTTAGACCTGAAGATGTACCTAATAGGTAATTCACTTATAAGAATTAATCATACGTTTATGTGGGTATAGATATTAAACTATTCCAATCACGTAGCTGTTTTATTTTCTGTATTATTTTCAACTGTCATCAAAAAAGGAAGAGATTTATTGGAAGATACAGTTTTTTTGATAATTTTCACATTTACGATTGTATTTAAGCAAATATCTTTGTACCATTACAGCGGCATTTGGAAAGTATGCTAATACAAACAATAGTAACATAAACAAATATACGCTATGTCTGAATGCATCACACGTGATCCGCACGGAAGTGCTCGCCCGTAATTGTTACAATCTTGCCTTCCTGCGAGATGCTAATTAACTCGATTATTGCTGCACAGATAATTGTCAGCTGTCCAGTGCCCACCATAGAGTAGACAACGAAACCAAACATATTTTCATATTATAAATTATTGCAAAATAATAATGAAATGTTTCTATTTAGGTTGTAAAAAAATAACCAATATGAAACATAAAAAGAGTTTCAGTGTTTGTAACCTCGTTAATAACTGCGCAAACCGTGTAGATATATATTATTTCTACAGTTTGATTCTCGCTTAAACATGCCCAAAGAAACAAAAAAGTTTGCAATTGGAATTAGAATGCCCCCTTTTGGCTGAATGAAAATATTTTAAAACTTCATCAAGTAAAAGCTCATATTTCAGTACGCTTCTCCTGCTATTATTATTAATTATAACTAACGAAGTATAAATGTACAGACATGGTACAGGTCTGGCACAGTTCTGTATGTACATAATCTGTGGCTCACCCAGGGGCGAGGAATATTGACTTTTGACTCTGGAGCTTGCGAGTGGCGGATGAGTCGCAGTCGGTCAATTGTTTTCAAGACGTACTAATTACATTCATACGTGTCTTGGTCAATAAACTTAAATGATTATAAAGTCAGTAATAGTTTGAAAATAATCATATTACTATGATTCAATTTAGATACACATATTATTATACTTACTTTTTATAATGTTAGAATTTGTTGTTTGTTAATGTGTTATATGTAATTTTTTCATGCACATTATTAAACTGCGGATAACGAATTCATTATAAGTAGCTTTTTGCGTTAATATAACAACGGATTTAATTCATATCTAAAATTTACTTGTAACACCTGAATTTCACACATTTTCAATGCTGGATATATGTATTATAAACATTTTTAAAAGTAAGTTTATCATAGTTAGCAGTTAGTTACACATTCGTCAATATGATCTTCCAAATCTCACAAATCAATCAAACGTCACCAACGACTGTGAAATGGACAAATGACTACCTAGGTATAGCTTTTGATTTATTGTTCTATGTTATATGTCATAAGTTCATAGTACCTATGTACCTATATTTATAATAAATTGTAATGAATTAATACAACTGATGATAGTCCATTGAATGAGTCCCTCCAAGGGGGGTCTAGAGTGCGTGAGTTAGTAACGTAAGATGTTTCTTCGGAAACATGTCAAGAGTCCCTCGGTAATAAACATACTAAAACCCCGGGACACTTGGAGGAGCCCCGGAGTGGGGGGAGGGGGAAAATGAGTCCATTTTTTCATTTTTCGCTTAAATCTCAAAAACGGTACATGTTAGAGAAAAACTTTCAAGGAAAAGTTGAAAGGCCATAAAGTTATCTACAAGTTGTACCTAGATCATTTTTTCCTATATCCTACCGTTTCTGAGTTATAGGCAGTAAAAAATGATTTTGGCTCAAACAATTTCCCCATACTACACATCAATCGATCAAAAAATATTTATTTCTTCCAAAAAACTCAAATGTGCAACTTGTGACCGGATCTGATAGATTGCTCTTAATTAGGTCTATAATTGGTAAAATAAACACATTCCTCCATGGAAGCCTTTAGGAGGAATCGATTG
>CAJQZN010040040.1:29696-51348 GCA_907164685.1 Colias eurytheme
ATAAAATGCATTAATCCTTGTACTTTTTATTTCTTAGCTATAATCAGATGTTAAATTTAAACCGAGGAGAGTTGAAACAGTCTGTTTCAAAACACCTCAGTGAGAAAAAACCTCCCAATTTTTATTCAAATCACGATAAAGCAGTAAATATACAGAAATCAAATTTACGAAGTATATTTCATGAAACTATAGATAATGAGATTTCAAAACGTATTTAACTCAACCCAAAATACAAAACCACTAATAAAGTACGAGCATCGTAAAAATTCGTAAAATACTTACTTTTAGCGATTTTCGGCACATGTCATTCAGAACTACACAACTGCACAACTGACGTCATCGGCGTGAACTGACGCGATAGCGGGTTGTGGGAGGTGGTTAAAAACTACGTTTGCAGATCGCTAACGGTTTTAGGTTCCGAGAAATCGGGATTGTTTCAACTCAACTCTGTTTCAAAACCCCTCGGTCTCCCCTATTTGATTGTATTGCTAACTATAATATCTATAGAGTTAACTATAAAATATAAAATAACCAATATACATATTATTATGTTATTGTAATTTACGAATGCACAACAATAGATACAATAAAAATATGTTGTATAGATAGAGTAGTAATATACAAATCTATATATTATAATAGTAATGCACTGTACTTCAAATTAATTAAAAACTAATAATTCGTCATTTTACAAATACCTACTATCTAACATCCGGTAAATTATGAGTCAACGTGAAGTTATTCAACTAGGTAATGTAGAGAAAATTTTATCAGCACTCCTTCCGCGTAAACAGGTAGATAGGAATTAGGATATAAGATAATCTAAAATTAAAATACAAGTGCTTTGGTTTGATGCAGTAGAAACATAAGAATATCTCCCAATACTTTCTCATTTAATAAAAAAGATTCAACACCTGACATAATAATGCTTTCTTTAAATGGTAAAACTATGTTATAGCAATACAAAATGATTCTAGAATATTCTAATTGATGAAATTTCTAAGAAGGATCGATTCTTCTTTACTTAAACTAACCAATTCTTCTTATTCTTCAGGTTTTAAATATAATCATCGTAGTGCTATATCGTACGGGGTACAATGGCGAGTTCCTGGGGGTGGGGGGGACGTGGAACCTCAACGAGGAGAAGAACCCGGATGCTGAGATCGTGGCTTCTGGCGTGATTGTGGGGTACCTCATATATACCCTGGTGCAGGTCGTCACGTATCTGTTTGGTACTACTGAGCATAAGAGGTGAGTGCTCTTTTGTTTATGTTTATTATATGTTTATGTATAGGTTGTCTGTATAAATATAGTAGAAAGTATTATTAAGCTTATAGGATGTCGTAAGTGAAATGTAGGTAAATATGGCAATAGGCGAGCGAGATATTTCCAAAAAAAATAGATTTTCAAAACCTAAATAAAACAAAATTTATCTATTTTCCAAATATGCTAGAAACTTCCGATTTTATAAATTATCACGTAGCAAAATCATAGTGGATACGTATAAAAATCTGTAATTTAACAATATCTATGATCTACACTTCCTCACGTGTAAAATGTAAAGCGTATGACGGAAGATATTTATATATGATTGATTTCTTCCCGCCTCTAGACACCGGTTCTGCGATACTTTTACCCTGTTTATGGTTAAATATGCTAGTTCACATTTTTCTTTTATTACCCGGGAGATAAAAGCTATCGTTTTCTACGTCTTTAATTGAATTAACACGTACTACGGATTAATTATATGATATTAGTTATGTCACTACTATAATATTTACTAGTGACAATCATTTTCTTTTCAAGCAATTTCCAGAATTTCAAAGCAAGTTCAAGACCAATTTTAAAAACAATTTTTGCCGTATAATAATTTTATTAAGTTCTCCTATTTCTATCTAAAACAAACATTAGAAATAATAGAACTACAATTATAAAATCGGTGTTAATATTGAGGTTTAACAGTTTTTTGAAAACATGCTGCCACGAAAAATCTTAACAACAAGAAAAGTCTTATGTTCGTTCGTAAACTCATCACTATATAATGAATTTGTACATTCCAGGGCGCTCTCCGAGATAGTGATGAACTTCGTGGGCGTGTTCCTGTGGCTGGCCGTGGGCGCCGTGGCGCTGCACTACTGGGGTGGCTACCAGGGGGAGCACCAGTTCCAATTCGTCTTCGCAGAGAAACAAGTACGTAGCTATTGTTTCAAAAACCATCTTTACGAATATTATAAAGCTGAAGAGTTTGTTTGTATGCGAGTATCTCAGAAACTACGGGTTCATTCTTTCAGTGTTAGGTCCATTTATTGATTAAGTCCAAAAAAGCGCCGCTGAGCGGGTAAAACCGCGGGGCCAGTACTTATTATTACTCAATGTGGAGGGATTACAAAAACGAAAAAAAATATAGAGACTATTATTTATAAAAGCTCTAAAATTATTTAAAAATTCACACATTATTTACATACTGCATACGGCCTAACTGAATATTAATTTCGCGATCTAAGTTACGTACTTCTTTTAAAAAGCAATAATTAAAAAAAATACTTGAATGGTATCTACTCACAAGAAGCAAACTTATTGAAGGAACAATTTTAACAAAATAACAATATTTTTTCAGGTCGGTTTAGCAGTTGGAGCTCTATGTGTGATCCAGGGAGCAGTCTACCTGCTGGATACGGCTCTATCCGTCATACACTTCTCTAAAGAGATGTAACTTAAGCCTTAGTTAGCCCTAAGTTAAGTAACAGTTATGTTTCATCAGCTCTCAGTTGAAGACATGAGAGGAATAAACGATATAAATGAGACCAATATTTTGGGAATTATTATACAATTAGGTATAGATTTCCAAAATATTGTCACAGACACAACGATAATAAATCGATAGAATAAAAATATTTTTTTATAAATACAATTAACTTATAAAATTTTATTTTGAAATAATTTTATTTGAAAAATTTTAAAATTTGAAGACAATAATATAAATTATTAAGATTATTCTTCATTTAAAATTATCTTTATGAACTCACGTCTTCCTTTGGTCTTCAGTGTCTCCCACCTTAATTATTTTTTATTTAATTAGTGCAGTTTGTAATATGACAGTTTAAATGTTTTATAACGATATGATTAAATAAATAATTTTAATGTTTTTTTATTTGTGTTATTTTTTCAACCCAAATTCATCCATTTACAAAGTTTACTTAATTTTAAGCCGTATTACAAACATATTTACTGAAAAATTAAAAATAAATTCGTATATAGATACCATGCACATCGAGTCATGGAATCTCTCAATTCTTGCAATTAATTTTGATATATTATTACATATCATCATCGATTCATCTTCTTTTCAATAATGGCAACCATTAAATTACTCCTGGGAATAAAACACTTGACAAAAATTAATTAATACCGCTAATAAAGCTGAGAAACTAGAGGTCAATATGAGTGTCAAATTATAAGGATCAGGGGTCAAGTAGCACATCCTACGTGAGGTCAGACACTGTTGTGTTAGGTTCAGTTCTGCCACATCTACTAGACTTGACGAACATTTTGCGAACTTATTACAAGTAAATTAAAAATTGTAACCTAATTTTTGGTTGAATAAGGCAAGACAATCCTTAAATATCGCCGTTTCTGCAGGAATTATTGCTGATAACGTTTAAGTTTTTTTTCAAAGCAAAATTATTTCGAAAAAGACCTTTTGCGTTGTAAAGTGACCGTAAAAGTGAATTGTGTAAAAACTGGAGTTCATATACTCCGGCAGCCTGGTCACCATCTCGCCCGGCTCTAAGGAGTTCCTTTGCGTCGATCTGTACGCCGTCAAAATTGCGCCTCTCACGGAAAACGTAAGTTATTTTTATATGTATACGAATAACAAATATGCTTCATTTTTTATTAACGTAAAATATTGAGTTATTTTGAATTTATACTTAACTAACTAACATTTAAGAAATGTCTATCTATTTCATGGAAAAAAAATGTAAGAAAACAATATTTTTAATAGTTAGGTAATTATTAATGTCAAAATAATATTTAGATAACGTTATCTATACATTTTATGTTTTACTACAGTAAAAGGGAGAATGAAGTCTTTTTAGAAAATCGATTAAAATTATTGCTTACGTATTGCACATTAAAACAGAATTTTTGTAACAAAGTGTAACTAATAAATATTAAATAGTACTATGAGTATTTTAAAATAAACATTAACGATGCACAAGGTATTGGGAACATGTATCGCATTACACGGCCCAGCGAGCGGGGACTGAGATGCAATTATATTATGGGATTCAGTTCATCCATACAGTAATATGTATGTAAAGTCAATACTTGTGTAGCTAGACAATAAGGGAGTGAATAGACTTTGTTTCAATTGTATTTGAACTGCAAGTTACATCAAGAAAAATATGATTTTCCACTATGGCGTGATGACAACGAGTCTAAAATAAATATGTATAGCGTATTTAATGAGTATGCAAATAGGTTATATTTTGCGTGCATGGCTATTAGCTATGCATTTAATTATAGAACTTGCATGTATAAGATTTGTAAAAATATTTAGTATATGAAAAAAAATATAATAAATCACAGTCATCATAGTCCGGGATACATCGCCCATTTTTGCAAGTGATTACTATCAAGCAAATTTTTCGTGAGTAGCTTTATTTTGATGAGATGCCCAATAATTTCATGTACGAAACTCTCGATTGTGGTAGCTTACAGAGGTAACAAGGATAAAAATTTTTGATTTGACGGTTCTCAAATATTTATTACGCAATTTGTAGGACAATATATCCGTTGAATTATACAAGTATTAAATAAGTGAAAATAAATCAGCTGGTTAGTAATCATTTATGATGACTTCGTTATCGATACACATTGGAAAGGGGGACTATTTGATCAAACCATAGATTTTGTAGGACAAATATTTTTTCGAATAATTTAGATAATTATCTTGAGATTGAACAAAAAAAAAACATTCAGTTGGTAATTAATATTTGAGAACCATCAAATCAAAATATTTTATCCTTGTTTCCTCTGGTAGCTACCACAATCGAGAGTTTTGTACATGAAATTATTGGGCATCTCATCAAAATAAAGCTACTCACGAAAAATTTGCTAGATAGTAATCACTTGCAAAAATGGACGATGTATCCCGGACTATCAACACTACTGCATATTATAATTTACACAAATTTAATATTCAAACACTGAAAAAATACGCATAAATTCATCTAGAGTGAAATAATATAGAGTTAAGGATATATAGAGAAGACATGTCTCATATTCATTAAAAAAAACTTGTTTTAAGTTTTTATGCTATAAAACATTTCTATCTATTCCTTAATGAATAATAGGACACCTTAGAATCACTAGAACCTGTGCTAGAACTCTAAACAAATAATTTTATTTTAAACAAAAACAAATAAAAATCATGCGCACATTGGTCACATGGTCAAATTTCAATCGGTCGTTACACATTACAATAATCTAATGAAAAATGTATATCCACGGTAGCAGTGTATAGGCGAGGCGTGCTGGCGAACAATGCTGCGCACACGACGCGTTATTGCTTACGAGCTATTGTTGCCGTCGCCGTGCTGCACCGATTTTGAGGTCAAAAACTGATGTAAATCGTGGAGTTAATAAACATGGGGTAATTTCTTTGTGGATATGATGTTTTTCAAATAAATTAAGTTGTAGTGTTGAATACGCATATTATGTGAATAATTTTATTGATTTTGTTTGATCTCGCTGCCGAATCGTAAAAAGAATTCGCTTTCTGACGGCGGGGGCACACGATGCGTTGCGGCGCCGCACCGCAAAGATTTCACCGTGTCAGTGGGCACACGAGCGGTGCGGCGCCGTAACGTTGTTTTGTCGCAGCGGCGCCGTAGCAGCGTTGGACAGTCTGTTAATGAAAAGCGAGCGTGTCTCCTTCCTTGTGACGCAAAACAACTTAGCGGTGCCGCTCCGGCGTCGCATCGCATTCACCCCTCCCCGCCTCGTCTCGGTGGTTACAAGTCCGGTGCGGCGCCGGAGCGCATCGTGTAACATGCCACAGATATTTCTATGTAAGACGACGCAGCGACACCGCTCCGGCGCCGGACCGCCGCCGCAACGCATCGTGTGCCCCCGCCGTGATAACTAAAGTTATAATAAAACTTACGTTACATTTGTTTTGAGAATTGTGTTGTCATAAAATTTTACAATTGTAACGACGAATTTATTTTTTTTGGAAAATTATCTTACATATTTTTAAATAGCAAATTTTTAAATAATGTGTAGTTACAACTGCATTTACATAATATTCTCGCGTTTATTACTATGGTTTCCAATTTCCACGTACCTAATAAGGTTGGTATGTATGATTCGGAATACATTTCAATCTACTGGTACATTAGAATGGTTTGTTTATTAAATTAATTTAATTAAAGAGAATCATTGTATTATGAAAATACGAACTTACTCATCCGTCGTCCTTAATATTTTATCCGTCGAAGACGAGTAGCGAACTTAAAATATAGTAGTTAGGTACCTACCTTCCTCTTTAACACTTGAAATACAAATTCTTAAAAATCAATCCTATCCAGCTTTATAAATTATTAAAAATATATTATTAATTTCATGTAAACATTAAAATAATTCTAGCAGGCACTATACTCGTATCCCTAATCGATCGCCCTCTCCCGCCAGGCCGCCATCTTGTCGCCGAATTGGCGCCAAAATTCCCGGCGGGGTGCGTTCGTGAAGGTGACCCGCTTTGCAATCCTTGTCCCCTTGTGTTATGGCAACATTGACTTAGATTCATAAGCTGTTTATTGTTCTAGTAACACTTATTTGCACACATATTTTTTATTTGTCGTTTTTTTTTTAATTTTGTAAATTTTCTTCTATTCATTTTTAACAATGACTTAACAATGAGCACAAATTTTGTTTTTCGAATTTACTTTGACATAAGTAATATAATGATTTCCGGTTTCCCGTTTTATTTTTTGAATCAATTTCGTACCAATTAGCAATAGGTTAATAATTAAGAAATAGGCTGTAAGATTAACGCATTCTGCAATTCTAATTGACTTTTTGCTAGTGAAAAATCGAATCATTACACCGACCCTGACTATGACGTCAATCGACGCCGACAGGGGTATGATGTCACAATATTATGTTTTCCTAGACCTAGCCAAGCGATTTCCAAGATTTTCAAGCTTCATTTACTGGGGTTAGGATATTATTTTATAAAAATAATCCCTACTTCCCTACTATAATATTATAAACGCGAAAGTAACTCTGTATGTCTGTCTGTCTGTCTGTTACGCTTTCCCGCTTAAACCTCTCAACCGATTTTGTTTAAATTTGGCACAGACAATCTTTAGACCCTGAGAATGAACATAGGCTACCTTTTATCAAAACACCACGCGGGCGAAGCCACGGGCGGAACCTAGTACATATTATATAAAAATAATTTCTTCCACTGATAGGAACCTACAAAAGTTAATTCATAGCGATTTTAATCCTCAGTTGTAGAGCATACAAATGCTTTATAAATGAGATTTTTTAAATAATAGAGAATTTCACACTCTCAATATTTCCTCTTGGTAGCTAAGTCTAAAGGCAATTTATATTAACTTATAACACCAAAGAATGTGTTAAGCAAACGCCAGCAAACCTACAAATTTAATATATGCTAATATTATGTCCCTTCGTGCGTCTCTCATTTGTTGAGGTGCCGTTAGCTGCACACACCACACTGCTGTTCTAATAACGACCACCATATTTATATTTGGACAAACGGACAAGAGTAGACACAAAATAAATAATATGTATGTCGGAAATAAAATATTTTAAGTTTTAATTATGAATTAATTTTATTGTTTCATGAGGACAGACGAAAATAGGCTCTACATTAATTGTAGGTATGAAATAATTTAATTCTTGTTTTCCCCGACTAAATGTATTTCTAAATTTACCCGCAGCCTAGCTATAATATATGCATTATCTCGTAAATGCATTTTTTATGTATAAGACGATCGATTAATACTACGATTAACTTTTAAGCCTTGAACTGATGCTACCTTAAGAGACTAAAAACTTCAGCAAGCTCTATACTAATAAGTTGTTATTTATTTACAACAAATTTCATAATCGTACTAATTTAACAATCGTTATAATAATAACATACCAATGAATAATATTTTACAAAACACGATTAAAACAGCATAATATTTTGAAAATATTTAATTAAATGTACTGTAATATGAGTAATAGCCACATATTGACGCAAACAATATTTCATTGTAGTGTTGAAGCAAACGCTATCAACGGGAGGAAAACTGAATTTCATGACGTTTTCAAAGAAGTCGCGGTTTACTTGTAATTATTAACAGTTTCTAATTAAACATGACTCAAGTGTGAATAAGATCACTGAATTAGGGCAAGTTTTCAGTTAATCATATTGTATTGTGAAGTTGAGCTCTACATCGTACATTAGGAACCTAAGGAAATGATAGTATCTTCACTACATAGTAAAAAAAAAAGTCGCTTGCTCTGTCCCTATGTCCCTATGTATGCTTAAATCTTTAAAACTACGCAACGGATTTCGATGCGGTTTTTTTTAATAGATAGAGTGATTCAAGAGGAAGGTTTTAGTATATAATTTAGTATGTTTTAGACAAAGCGGGCGAAGCCGCGGGCGGAAAGCTAGTTAATAAATAATTCTTCAAAATGAAAGATTACGTACCTACATAACAATATTATAGTGTTAGAGATTTAGTATAACTATTGAAAAATCGTGAAACTAGATAGTGCTGTAGAGTCCTACAGCAATTTCTAACAAGAAATTGGTTGGACTCAAAACGTAAAAAAATATTTAATCAGAATGTCCACTTAACAGTTATGGCATATCATAACTATATTCCAATAATGTTTTCGTGGTCGTGATCGTGCGCGCGCGCAGTATGCAGCTATGCACGCCTTCTAGACCGGAAAGCGCTAGAAAGTGGCTTTTCAATTCGCAAATAGCTACATAATATTACACACAGCTTGGTCATCTTAGTTTTTTTTTCAATGCTATTTCAGTAGCTCATATGATATTAACTGTTAGAATATTGGGAGTGATAAAACTTCGCTCTACATAGCAAAATTTAAGATGATAGTCTGATATAGCATACGCGCGTTTAATAAAAATACTGAAATATCATTCTCAAAATAGACATCAAGACGTACAACGTTTATTCTTAAATATGTATCCTTAATCAAGTAGGTAGGCACTGTACTGTGAAAAAACATTGCTAGTAGTTTTTTTTTTAAGTTTGCACTGTAGAGCTAGGTACTTCTTCGTCAGGCATGATTTATCATTTATTATATCTGTTAAACTATGTGTGAAAAAATATCTTCATTTACTCTTTGAATACCATAATCACTTCCTCCCTAATATATATCTCACCAAAGTAAGTCAGTAAGAGCCTTGAGACAAAGGACTTGACAGAAGAAGTAACCTTAACGCACGAGTGGCGTCCGCTTGTAGTAACACGCAAAACATTGTCCTCTAAATATACAAAATATTATTATTAAACAAATAAAATGGGGATTATGATCTAGTCTTACAATAACATCTAGATGCTATACATTTTTTTAGTTAAGTCGAATTTCTTTGCTCATTGTATCACGGTACGTTGCTGTAAAGAAACCAAGTGTGATTGAGACGTAGCTGTTGTGTAATTACTATTAATAAATATTACTTTAATAAACTAAAAAACACGCTTTAATAAGATGAAAATATTGTATGTTACCGGTCATTGATAATTAATGTACAAAGTTGAAATCTGTCGGTTTAAAATGGTTTAAAACAGAGTTAAAAAAACCGACTCTATACAAACATACAGGTGAAGCTAGTAATATATAATAAAAGTGTTTTAAAATGCAAACGTTAATGTTTATTATCAAGCAATTTTTTACAGGAAGTTGTTAGAAGTGGACATAGTCATATTTGTTTTGTAAAACATAATTTCAAGGGTGCGAACCCAGATGTTAACGACGCAAACCTATTAATAAATGTCTACAAATTGTCTACTTTATATCCACTGCTATTTTAATGATAGAAGAAAAGAAAAAAATGTTAAAAACTTAAAAATCGCAACAATATGCAAGTTTCTTCAAATACCTTATACAAATATCACAATTGTTTAATTCTACGTCTTGTAGAGCCTTTAATAAGTATATAGTTTTTGACCCGATTACAAGTAGGAATTCATCGTATCAATAATGAACGGGAAACTTAATGTAAAAAATTCATTATGTATATAAGAACTATTGCGTACACACTTTTAGACGAAGCAATAGATATCACGGAAAATTTTAATCGAATTTTGTCAATAAATCAGCTCCGAAAATATACTTTTGATGTACGTACTCTAAGGGCGCACTTGAGAGAAACCAGACTACAATAAACGTTACGAAACTATTTCAGCCATTTTATTTTGATCTAATGGTTATTAGTGAATATCATATATAGAAAGTTAATATTTTATAATATAGAGCAAATATCAATCGTTGATTATAAATTGATAAGTGGCTAAATATTATTCTAAAAACGAGATTATCTGTTTTCAAAAAAGCGTCGCAAAAATATTTGACGTTTTTGAAGGTTGTATTTACATTTATTGTAATATGGTAACTTCACAGAGCATTAAGCTCGAGCAACGCTGTGCAAAGTTAACTGGCGAGTAATACCGTATTATCACACGTGCGATTATGTTTGAGAATTAGTGTACATAACTGCTCATAATGAATGGAAGATTGTGCACTCGCCTTTACGTAGACCAGCGTAAGTTGATCCCCCGCTCCTCTCTACAAAGGTTAATACCGGGGTCTCTATGGGAAAATTCTGGTAGCTGCCATAGTTCTTGATAATCACGGGCGATGAAGTGTAGAGGTGCAGTATAGTAGGACGCGCTGTAGTCGACTCGCAACGAGCACACAGAGCGCCCGTAGCTACAGTTCCGTAGTGCATTGGGAAACTCCGCTCCCGCGCTTTTCAAATTTCGAATTTTTCAGTGATTTGTTTTTTTTATTCGGCCAGTGATACGATTGGTGTTTTTTGATCAGCCAGCGGACTGTTTATATTCGAACTTTTTGGTAAGGATTAAATTTTGCTGTATTCATTTACTATATTTTAATTGAATTTTATTCTTGTAATTAAATGTTGTAGATAAAAATGTTGCAAAAAAATCATTCCTTTTTTCCGTACCACAGACAACTCACAAGTATCGTATAGCTATAACGGAATAATCACAATAAATAATACGAAGTACAAAAACATACAATGCTGTGTAGTTTAAATAGAGCGTTAAGTATTTAATAAAACTGTAATTAATTAAAAGTATTAAGGCTTAATGAATTAAAGCTTATGAAGATATGTATTGAGTGTACGACGCCACGTAGGTACGTAAATTTTTTTTTTTTTTTTTTTTTTTTTTTTTAAAATAAAATATATTTTTTTTTTCGTAATATGGTATTTTTTTTTTGTTTTGAAATTAATTGAGCTCGATCATCGACGCACGGCTATGAGCTTGGATTGCTGAAAGCTGTAATGCATTTATACGTTGTAAACATGTTGTTTTCGTTACTATGAAATCAATTGAACCTTGCTAGGTTTAATTGATTTATGAAGAACATAATAATATAATGTATGTAGTCAGGCCGCTGGTGACCGGTCGTTATGGAAATCTTTGGGGGAGGCCTATGTCCTACAGTGGACGTCTTAAAAGGCTGGAACGGATATTATGTACTTTTATATATTATCTAGTACCTAAGTACTTATTTATTTTATATATATATAAGTACTTTTATAAATTTGTAATTTATTTATTCATTTTATTTTATTAATTATTTTCATACTCAGACTCTAAACATTTATTTATTAAACTCTAAATTTCCTTCAGAAACGCTTTTAAATCGCAAAAATAAATAATTTTATATTAAGCATTTTTTTACAAATATTTTTTTTACGAATAATAAAATAATCTATATTTAACATGCATGTATCTTATAATACTACGAAAGATAGTCACGTAGAAGATAAACATTTACATTGTATCAAGATGAAAGAATTGAGAAAATTAAAAATATAATTAATTAACTACGCAGTCATTGAGATATACATATATGGAGACGACACCGCCTACATCACTTATGTTCCGCTCAACATACGCCACATGACGTATGTTGAGCGGTTTTTTTTAATGGTTTTAAAGTGAAACGCATCAAATATGCCTTCGTGTGTGTTACGATATTGCACAAATAATACGAAAATGTGCAAAGGAATAACTTTCATCGGTAAGAACCTAACTAGATAATAATTTTTAAAACTTAGTTAGAGCAAAAAAATGGCGCACAGATTTTGTTCGTGGTGTCTCCTCCATACGTAAAGTAATATTATCTCAATGTACGCAGTAGAATTATTCAGTAGGCAAACCATAAATTTAAACGATAAATTAATCTTTATATTCAACAACGTGACAGTGCTGCACGTCAATAAATAATAAAAAGTAAAAAAACTAAAACCCAACTACGACAAAAAGCGGCGGTGAAAAAGTATAAAACAAGATTTTCAGAATACTGAACTGAACAAAGTAGTTCAGTTCAGTATTATCAGTTTAGTTGTAGTTGTAAATGGACACAGTAGACTCTACCAAGATGCCTTCGTTGTAAATTGACAATAATGTCATACAATACTATTCTGAAGTATGCAATATTCCACTATGTAGAGATAAATTTTCATGTTTGGAAAACCGCAGTCACACGTTGTCAAAGTGCTACGGTAGATACATATGTAACGTGTGACTACGCCTTTTGCTTTGCCGTAGTCGGGTAAAAAAACTTTAATACCATTATAAAAGTAAACAGTCCATCAAAGCGACGCAGAGCAAACTCATAAACATTAATTAATTAATGAGACAGTTTCACTGCGCGGTTGGAAAGTCGTGGACATGCGATAATTCAAAAAATCCGCGTTAGAGCAGCATTGGAAAGTGCGCACGTATGCGTTCCGCGCCACCGGTTGGCATCCAGCGGCCGCGGGACCACCGCCTGCTTATGCGCGCCTGGTACTTACTCATCATACGCACTTTTTTATTATTATAAATTAATTTTACTTACATAATTATGCTTCAATAAAATAAAGTAATAAGGACGGGCATTTTACAAATTATTAGAAGGTAAGTATAGGATAAGAACGCAAATCGTGCGGAGGTAGTTCTCAAATAATTATTGATTTATTTTTGGATTACCGTCAAAACACGTGTACATAGGGTAGTCTTTAGTAATCTGACGTAGTATTTGTATTCTCTTTGGTAATCTGTGATATAGGTAACTCAGTCCCCACGTGATCGCGATCGGTGTTCAAAATACGATAAATGATATTATAAAGAATATTTCGAGTTTAAAATCAGATAAAAAGTATTTTAATTTCTCAAATGTCTAAAGACTAAATTGGGAAATCACGGAAGCATACAATATTTCCTAACACATAGAATTTCCAAAATTCGTTCCTTAAAACGAATCTAAAATCGTAAAACCCTTAATTTTAAATGATTGTAGGCAGAATCAGATAGGTTCTGAAAATAATTGAAAACGGTAGGTATAACGACATGGCTTCAACCTTATTCAGCATATTTCTTTAGTAATAGTGAAACTACCCTATACATTTCATGTTCAACCGCCTAATCATAATCATTTTAACAGAATTATTTATTTTTCAAGGTATCGGAGTACGGGGGCGGAGCGCGCGTAGTGTGGGCCATGTCGGGCGACCGGGAGGCGGAGGCGCAGGCCAAGAAGGACGAGGGCTCCGGCAGCGAGCGGGACACGCGCGCCGCCGCCGCGCTCAAGCGCAACTGGTGCGTGGGCCTGCGGGCTGTCGAGCTGGTGAGTCTACCTACAGGAGTATATTATTACTGCTAAGACGGAAATTTCCATGGAAACGAGATGTTTCAACGCGGTTAAAAGTACCCTATATAAAGATTCATCTAGCCTCCTAACTATATCCTGACGAAAATCAAATCACTTCGTTGCGACGCGAGCGTGAAAGAAAGACATAGGACAGATTGTTACCTATTTGCCGTTTATTTACTTGGTTAAAATGTGACACATGTTTTCATTTTTTATTACAAGTCATCTATGCATATTCCAATTAAATCGTTTTTATACGTCCTTATTAAATCCGTACTAATATTATTATAAATGCGAAAGTAACTCTGTCTGTCTGTCTGTTACTCAATCACGCCTAAACTACTAAACCAATTTGCATGAAATTTGGTATAAAGATATTTTGATACCCGAGAAAGGACATAGGCTACCTTTTTTTTGCGAAATATGTACCACGGGCGAAGCCGGGGCGGACCTCTAGTAGGATATAATTTCTATCAAAACATTGAATACTTTAACTTCACTACATAGTATTTAAAGCAAAGTACCTAACTTTATCTGTCTCTATATCCTTGGAAATATATCCCTATATCCCGGCTGAAACCTAGTAAGTAATAAAAAGTTAAAAAATGTTTAAAATGCTCTGGTGGGTCACGAGTGGCTGAATTGGTCAGGCATCCGCCGGAATGGCGCGAAAGGATGCGATGTGATCGAAATTTTTCTATTCTTTATAAATTTATAATGAATTTGAATGCCATAAAACCAAAAATATCAATTTCAATAAAATGTTCATTAGTCCCGCTTTTACAAGAAAGTACATCCGTCTTTTACAAAGAAAAGATATGAAATAGACCGATAGCTTTCTTAAAATTAATCTAACAATTAAATTGAAATCTAGAGCGGAAGAAAAACGATTTCCTATAAAGCAGAGGAAGTAATTTGTCGAGTGTTAGCTGTTAATTAATAACGGATAAAAGTGCTCTTTGATTAAAGAGTTTTTATCAAAATTAAATAATTAATAATAGTGGTGTACGCTATTCGCATTTTTACATACGTCAACTAGTAGTATTAGAATAATATGAAAATAAAAATGCCATTGGGGCCCCGTTCAATTTCATCAAGATTTTCATAAGATCAATTTTGTTTAGAAATGCTGCTAAAATGTAGCAAGTTTAGATTAGGATATATAGGAATAGCAAATATGCCGATTAATGATATGAGAAAGAAAATCTTCCTATTTTTCAAATGGAAATTAAAATTTATTGAGTCCGTGAAGGACTAAATATAAAAATACGTCCTAACTAACGTCCTCTGATTATAAGACGCGGTCTGATCCCACTAGGACCAAATAAGTAACAATTAAACTAAAGATACTATACGTTGTAACTTGTAATACAATTCAAAGCACACACGGTTAAATAAAATTGCAGATCGATCGCAATAATTACAAGGAAATGCACAGTTGGTGGCCACCGTGGGAAACAACGTGTTGTCAAATTTGATTTGCATACGTTGGGAACAGACATAAAATAACTTGCCTGGGGCTTTTCCCGCCTACACTTCATAACGTAATCGCGCGAAAGAGTTTTCCCCAAAAAATATTTAAAAATAAATCTAAGATACGTACCATGAATCTACGTTCCCCTAGTACCAAAGCTCCTTAAAAAAATGAAATGATATTGTTGGATAATTTTCATGTAACATAGTAGAACGACTTATAAATAAACATAGATGTCACTTAGTTAATTATAAAATTACCTGAAGCATGTTATATTTTCCGCGTCCTTGGTGTCACGTGTAAACAAACATAATTGTCGTGTGTGACTCATGCGCAGGTAATTGTGGTATATATCTATTATTTTATATAGATAATGAATAGATGCTGTGACTCTTTTTATGAACCTTTTTCAGTACCCACAAGGTGATGGTCAATTATTGCTCTCTAATTATGTCTGCCCAAGGTCTGCCCAATGTCTGCCTATATTTCGTATTTTGTGTTTTGATGACATTTTAAAATTAGTATTATGCCTAAATTTAAAAACTGAAAGTAATTTAAATGTTAATAAGAGTGAAAGCATTTTTCATTGAACATCTTCATTGAAGCATCACATACAGGTCACAGATGATGTAGAAAATTTTACTTTCTCTCCGTTATGAATTCATTCACAAAAAGTTAAAACTAAAAAGTGTCTTTTAGACTTCTTATTTTTAGAGTTGTACTACCATTTTTTTCACTTTAATAATATTCATTCAAATCTTATAAAGCTGCATGAACTGTATGTACGCTGTAACGTAGAGTATTCTTTGCCGAAATGTCCATATTAAAAAGCTTTGTTATTTTGGCCCTAGTCTCTAGATGCTATAAAATGAATCACTGCGTCACATAGTTTTGTATCACTTTTCATTATACATAATATACTATAACGTCTACTTAAATTGAGGAAAAAAAAGGCAATTTGCTCACTGTCATCTCAGGAAAATAGTTATATTATTAACTATAATAAAAACAAAATGGCTGCCAACAACCATTATGTCCCCAATTTTACACAATGATTAAAACAAGATCACGCATACAAATAGCTGTTATTGAAGTGAAACTTCTTTATCGGCGTTGGAAAAAAATTTAGTGTAACTTTTTTTGGTTACGCGTGACATTTTTTCGTTACGCGCCATCTTGTTTTTATCCCTACCACGCGTGATTGACGTATTTCTGTAAAGTTGCATATAGTAAATTATTTTTTTTTTGAAAAATTAAGTCATAAAGAAGTTTCACTTCTTACGTGTGTACACTAGTACACGCACACATTTTTTATAATCTGTGGCAGGTACGTGGTTGGCGAATGACATACAATTCTGCCCTTCGTACCGACTTGGGCTTACGTTTAGGATGACCGTAATATTTGTCCCAGTTAGGCGTCTAAATGCATTAACGCATAGTATGTTCTGTTGACACACTTTTGTTTACATTTTCTACGCTTATGTTTTAAACATTAAATGTATGTAATGGATAGACTTCAAAATACTTAAACGATTGTTAAAATTCGTTCAGCAGAAAGCTACAATACCTACTCATGTTTAAAAAGTTTTAATCTAAATAAAGAAATGAAAAAGCTCTCAAATGTAAATTCGTATTTTGATAGATATTAATCCTTAGAAATCGTTACCTAGCTATTTTTCCATTATGTTGCGTTTAGTTTTAAGTACCTAATGGTATTGATTTTTAGCAAATTCTCTAACCTTCCGTGAATTTAAAATACATAGATTTTTGGATAAACATGAAATTATTTAAACTGCAAAAAATTTTATATTATTACGAAGCATATTAAACCTCAATTCCCTCTCTTTTAGGTGCTAGCAGTGATCGCGATCGGGCTGATAATCAGCGCGCTGTACTGGCCGCAGGTGGTCAGCAGCGACCACCGACACATCGCACTCATCTACTCCACGTATTCCAGTGAGTATACATAATATTATACACCTATCTTCTGTGGATAGGTTACAAACACAACATTCGGTCTTCAAAAACGGTATACTAGCCACACGATCAGACGTCAAGGATGGCATGAATCAAAAATCGTGAGCGAAAAAGAAACATCTAAAGTAAAATTTGGCTTATAAGCCATATTATGTCGACGTGCCACCTCCGAATAACATATCCACACCTTTTTGCTCATAATATGATTATAAAAATAAAAGGTGTGGATCTTCTAACAGTCTCTAACAATGAACCTGAGACTAACTAATATCTACATTTATAAGAGAAACTTTTCCTTAGTAGTAACCGTGTTAAAATTACTGATCAGTTTTAGCTGTTTGCCTTATCCTTGCTGCATTTATGATTAAAGCCAAAAAAATCTTTTGTTGACGTCTTTTTTACTGTTTTTGCTCGTTTCAAAGGTATTACAAGAAAATCGCAAAGTTAGAGTATATTTAAACAATTGAGTAAACCGTGACCTGATTGCGACAATGGATTTTGTTGTAATCTTTCAATTTAACAAATTATTGATTGTGAGGTCGGAACTAATGAGAGCATTCTTGAAACTCAATACTGAACGAAATGTGTAAATTCTAGTTAGAGACACTATTTTTAATGTTGTTTGAAAAAGTTAACTTAATTACCCCAAAATTATGTACATGAGGTAGAAAAGATGACATGGAACTAGCACTTGTTTCTACGGGCTTGTGAGGATGAATATTGAAATGTGGAATAATGTATGATGTTAGTAGACCAGCATAAGATAATATGAATGTAGATAAATATATAGGTAGAACGAGCCCTAACGATAATGTATAGATATCTAAGCATGGTCTTATAAGTGGTATGATGAGACAACGCCTTGGAGACTGGAATAATGGGGAATAAAACTCATTTCACTAAGAAGTAGGATAAGGACAAGCAGAGGACAGAGAAACTCAATATATTTAATCTGTTTGTATTCTTATGTCAACTAATTCAAAGGATTTATGAGACAACCGAGGATCTTTGTATTCAATTTAACTGTGTAATTGAATAGCTTATTATTAAAGTTGTTGAGGCATTGACACTTGTATGAGGCAAGCAATTAAGAGCAGATTAGTAACGTCAAAGTTAATTAAGTTCTCAATCAGGCGATGATTGTCCCTGACTTGGAACCGAGGTCGACTGAATTCAAAAGAAGCGAAATATAACCTCTTGTTTTAACGAGTTATGGTTTTCATAGACTGTTCATGATGCTTTTTAATCCGTCAGTCCTCGGATCACAGACACAATAGAAAATCTATTGTGTCTCGGCCCGATCGGGCCGCTCGGTGGTCAATGGGTTAAAAGCTATTAGGGTAATTTGGTGATAAATGATTACAATTGATTAAATCGCGATTTTACCTACGAACTTTTATAGCCAGCTTCCATCTTTACGTTCCTAGCAGCCTTACAACACCTCACTCACTTGGCCCAAGTCAATATATTATATTTAGAAAATGAATGCGAATCTCGCATGCAATCTCGTTGAAATTTGACAAAACATTTCAAATGTTAATTCAGTTTTGCGAATAATGTTAAACGAGTGGAAATCAATAACATTATTATCATAATGCATTATGCAACTGCGATCAGTTTCACTTCACTGGAAAATCGATTTCGATCTTGTGAAAGTTGATTACTAGTGATTTATATCGATTATTTTCAGCCAAATATGCACTTAGGCCTTCTGAAAATAATTGGCCATATGATAGCTACATGTAATTTGCTTTTCGTTCTATTTTTTCTGTTACAGTAATAATTATACTTGAATAAATGCATTTAGAAAAAGACAAACGATTAATTACAGGAAGAATTTCAGAAAATTTATATTAAGCTCGATACTCAGAGTTATTTGCGCGAATGAACGTTTTTATTCAATCTTTTATCAACTATTTTTAACTTGTTTGATAAACATTGAAATTTGAAAATATAATATGTTAAATGGTGAACTTATTAGGCTTGATGATTTTCAGGCATTTCCAATTCAGAATTCCCTAGCTAATATCTACTTCTACCCTAGCTATTAATTTTAATTCAAATGATATTTGTTTGCAGGCTTCATAATAATAACAGGGGTGTTGATAATCGCGCGCCTGTTCGGCGAGTCGGCGGGCTGGCGGACCTCGCTGGCCTTCTCCATTATCGGAGTCATCATGTTCACCGCCGCAGCTGCTGTCATATTCTATGGTAAGATTATTGTAGTACATAATATATTCTTTGCTATTTCTTAAGTTAAGACATCGACAGCAGCATCTTAGGAAAGATTTCCCCACTAGAAAAAAAAATCGACAGCAGCAGATTCTATTTTGATTTACTTCGTAATTTTTTTTGTCTTCGTTAGACGATTGAAAAACATTATATAAAAATGAAATAACAAGCAATTTTCATGGTGTGTTTTTGATGCTCTAGCTTCAATACAACGCACTAAATTTTAATTACAGGTTAAACCCCCACACCGCCATATAAAGATTCTTTACCATGCGGATAATAATCCTTATTAAAGTAACGGCCTATTTATAAAATCTTAATGGGCCATTGAGTTGTAACGTTACAATATGTTGCATGAATAGTGTTTCAATGCGATAGTGTTGCTGTTGTGAATATTAATTTTGTTATTCATAACTATATTAGTTTGTGAAGATGAATATACATATTATATTGCACGCCTCATAAGCGAAGCGTTGAGGTGGGTACTACTGTCACTTCGCGCAAAACATCTGATTTTTCAAACTTAAAATGTCTTTATGTATCATACATTGCACTTGTAAGATAATACATACACACACATATTAAGAAAAAACACTATTTTTAACGTTCATGATATTTTTGATGTCATTTTTGTTATTTAAACTAGTTAAAAAACAGTTTAAAAAAGTTCTGTCTTGGACGTCCGTGTGTCTGTATGTGCGGATCCTTTTTCTTGTTAACACGATAGCGACCAAAATACTTTACTAATCGAGTCTTTTTTTTTCTCTTACGCTTGAGTATGCTCAAGAATAGAACCCTTTCATTTTTCAGGGTCTGATTCGATGTGGTTTAATTGTTATTAAATAAACAAAAATAATAATTAATAAATTAAATTTATTAAAAAAAAATTATGAGGCGTGCACTTTTGGATTTTCCAAATTATTTTATAGAAGTGCAATAGACTATAGATTATTATCAAGAGCTGTTGGATGGATATTTAATACACATCGCCGAAACACCTTCGACGATTCTACGTCACCTTAACTTCATACGATTCTAGATTAAGTTTGGCGCACATTATTATTATTAGAAAGAGCAGGAATTCCTTTTCTAAAAACGCATACATTTAATTTATTTGTCTATTTGTTACAGATTGGCACAGGTCGTACTACGCCAACGTGCGACCAAACAAGGCTTCATACGACCTGCTCATATCGTCAGGCGTGTTTGCCATCATCGACGCAGCGGTATTCCTCGTACACGCTTTCCTCACCTTTAGGAAGGAAGCAGATTATTAAACCCACGTCTAATGTCACAGATAATACAATATTTATCGACACATTATAAAATTTGCACAGATTATACATATAGGCATTATTTACATTAAGATTTATTAAGTTAGAACATTTATCACTTTTTGTTTACTCCAAAGTATGAATTGTAAACGTTATATTATATTTATATTATGAATAAGATAGTTATAATGTATGTGAATAAGTTATAATGTTGTCCTGGAGAGTAGCTTTTGTATAGAACATAGTATTATTCATTAATATTGTCCCAAGAGCAGCTACATTTTACGGCCGAAGTGCAAGAATCTTAGATATTAATGCACTCATTATTTTAGGTTTAATTTTCAATTACTGGAACATTCCCATGTAAGTACTAAATTCTAGAATTAAACTTTATTTTTAGCCTTTACGAATAAAACCACCGCCAATTCTTTTTACTTTTATTAGAGTAGGTACATGCACGATAAGGTATTTAGTTTTAAGATAACGTAAAATATATTTATATTTTAATTAGTTAAAGCTTTATTTAAGTTTATAAATGGAAATAGGGAAACCAAAGCAGTAATCAGTATCCGTCCAGTGGTAGATAAGTTTCATTTATATGCCTATCATCTATCCACCAAAACATTTAACGAAGAACAATCACATTAAAAGAAATTAAGAACCTCCTAAGTTTTTGCGATCTTTGGTTATAAATATGAATAAAAAAAATGGTTGCCTGTAAAGTCGGTTTTACGGGCGAAGATTT
>CAJQZN010040041.1:0-42927 GCA_907164685.1 Colias eurytheme
TCTGCATCCTTGGAAATTAAGCCCAGCGAATTTCCGCACATGTAAATGGTATTTTTTCTAATATAGAACCTCTGTCGTAAATGTCCGAGGGGATCATTGTTGTCGAGGAATTTGGAAAATGCTGGACCGTCTTTAAAGTGTTCATCCATCACGTTATATGCCTTATCCATGGCTAAGGTCTTAATATTTGAGAGACTTCTATAGATTATTAGCGTTTTGTACTAATCGCACTTATAGAACCACTTTATATGATCTAAGAAAGTTCTAAGATCCTGTTAAGGTGGACAATTTGTAGTAGAAATTATATAGAGTGCCTATATAGGCAATAAATTAGTCCCCTGCGGCTTGTAACTAGACTACTAACTGTCATGAACATTATTAAGATACTATATATTTTTAACAATCAATAATATTTACTTTGTATGTACAGTGAGATAAATTAAATGTATATTAATAATAAAACCTGACATTGAGATCCCTGAACAAATAAACATAGTTACTATGTGCATGTCTAACGGATAGCTTTAAAACGATTACAAAATAGCTGTTGTCTTACAGAGTAGTGGATCATAAAAGTGATAGGTTGTTCTAACTATTCTCAACAATATTTCTATGACTTTTAAACATCGAACCAATAAACATTTTTCCAAAACAATCGATTTTATGGCGTCCGATCCCATTCTTATTTTTACTAGCAATCAGTGCTTAAAAAGGGGTGAAGATTTTTAATAAGTCTGGTGCAAATTATATACCACTTATATACAAATCTATTTATGTACTCATGCTTGAATAAAATAAGAAATTTATTAGATAGAAATTACGACTTTCTTGCACTGCTTTATTTATTATTAATACCGAAGCTTTTTTTTAAATTGGTATTGAAATAATTATAAGGCCATAAGGCCGCCTTTTGTACATTTAAATCCATTAAGATATTATAAAATAAGATTAAACCTAATGTACAATAAAGAATAAATAAATAAATAAATAAATAATTGAACACCCTGTAACTTAATTAAATAATTAACATTGTAGTTCATCTTTATCAATTGCAATGCAAGATTTACTCATGATAAGAATGGTTTTCCTGATTGTAGCAATCCCTATTAATATTTAAATATATATAAGTCTCGTGTCACAATGTTTGTCCTTAATGGACTCCTAAACCACTTAACCGATTATAATAAAATTCGCACACCATGTGCAGTTCGATCCAACTTGAGAGATAGGATAGTTTAAACATGTAGGTACCACGGGCGAAGCCGGGGCGGACCGCTAGTAATACAACAGTGTGTTTATATGTTTGTATATCGCTTTCACTTCAAAGGGATGTTGATGAATTTTATCAAGGTAAGAGATAAGAAATAAGGGAAAAACATGTTGTCTTGAAAACAGTGTTGATGATAGAAATGTGCTTTGGAACATATTGTGTCAAACGGTTAAATGAAATTCACGCGAACAAAGCCGCGATGGAAACAAGTCTTAACTATAAATGATATTTTTATACTAGCATTTACTTAAACAATTTCGGTGTTATAAATTTTTTAAACCATAATGCAGAAAGAATAGAATAAATGCGATTGCTCTGGCGGGTGGCCGAGTGGTAAGGCGTCGCCCTGCAAGGCAGAAGACGAGGGTTCGAGTCGCGCCTCGTGATCGAATTTTTTTCTATTCTTTAAAAATGTATACTTACCTACTTATAAAAGCATGAATAATATAAAACTAAAATATCGATTTAAATTTCTTTTACAAGTTGATACAAACATAATACAAGAGAACAAGTAAAATTCATTAGTAATTACTAATTAGTCATTATTATTTTCATCAATTCCTAAGATAGCGTGTTCAAACAAACAAACAATCAGTTTTATATTATTGTATAAAGATTGTATAGATATCTTTATATTTGAACTTTTTAAAACACCCATCGCTGTCAAACTAAAATTTGGTATCTTTGTGGCTTACTTTTGGGTATCTTCATTGTCATTCCATAACATATTAAAATATAATTATGTCGTTTTACTACCGGAGTGTTAGAAGGTTTTCCCAAAGCAACTCAGTGTGGACCCTGTGCTGGCCGAGCTCCCAGTATGGCCCGCTGCGGGTCCAGAGGTCAGAAATGATGAACGGCATCAAGATTGCCGCTGCGAAGGCCATGGGGAATCAGATGGCGGCTTGCACTATTATGTTTCAGGTCTTAGATTGGAGAAATTATAGTTTATATGTCGAAAATTGGTATAGGACTGGTATATTGATTGAAAATGTGTCATGAGTTAATAATTCAATATCTACATAAACTGTATGTCTACAGACTCTATATTACCTAGTAATTAGGAATTATGAATGACTATGTGCAGTGTTATCAGATTTTACTTACAAAAATACAATTGCAATGCCGAATCTGTAGTAAAACGAAAAGTAAAAAGTTGTTCCTTTGACATAAAGAAGACGCATGTTAATACGTTTTTTAAACGGAAACAAACAAAAAAAAAACACAATTTCATTTACAAAATTTATTAACTAAAATACACAATAATATTCAAAGATCACAATAGACATCAGTTTATAGGCAGGTTCCCGCTTCGAGACGAAAGACGACTTTGGCGTAACCCATTTCTTAAGAGCGACGTCACCAGCCTCCGGGAGTGGGTATACCGCTTTCTCCAAGATGAGAGTGTTACAGCAATCTGGAGCACATCTTACAGTTACCTCTAATAGGCAATACGTTGCCTACACGTTGGCCTGTCCCCTCCCTGTGTTTACTGATGTTAAATACTATTTGCTGGACACGGCCGCCAGGTAAATCTATCATAGTCTGGCTATCGCATATTGGAATAGGTTGAATTTTTCGAAGTTTGGCATCATTTCATTTTCATATATGCATAGCTATAGCTAGTTTAAAGAAATATTATTCTATAGGATGTGTTACAACCATTGGGAAATCGATGACTGCATGCCGCAAGTCAGGGATGACTTATTTAGACTAACACCAGAACAGCTCTGTATTGACCTCGTTCAGAAAGCCTGCTGGGCGGGACCCTTAGCCAATTCTATTTATTGCGAGGAGAGCAGGGTCGCAAGCATGTCTCACGAGAGAATATGTGCGTTTGTTTATGAGAACTTCAAGTCGTCTCAATGTACAGTCGCGAGTGTCGGAGTGCCTTTTGAAGAGACTTTGGAAATAGCTGATAATATTGAAACGTCCAGGGTAAGTTTTTTGATGTAAGATCAAGCAAATAGTTACTTTATAGGTTAGTTAGTTCCCGACATTCTAAAAAAATTAACAAGTTTATATCGGAAAAGATCCATCATCTTGATGATAATAATAATGATGAAGGTAGTTAAGCAGGCATAAGTATATTGTAAACAAAATTTCACTTTAAAACTTTTATGGAGTATATAATCTTTTTCATCATTAAATCCTTGATTTAAAGATCAGGCCACCAGAACGCCCACAGATGGCTTCGAGACCAAAAGCTGGGTTTGAGTATTGTGACCTAGGAGCTGGTAAAGATACTTGTATCGCAGCAGTCGTACCTGGCTGCGGAACTTATGATGTGACGTAGGTGTTATTTTGTATTTACGTCTTATATTGTTGATATTAAATCAATTGTTATTGTTATTATATTATACGGTAGCTAAATCAAATTCAAATATTATGGAGTTTGCAGAATCAAAATGATGACTTTGCCTAATGGTTTTCTTTATGTACCCATTAAAATAAATAAACGAACTTAGGCACAGCATTTGTCACATTTTATCTTGTTGTTGATCCTGAAATCGCTGTATGTATCACGAATAATATGTTATCTACTAGTATTTCAAATATTTGTTTTTGTGTGTAATATTAATTTATTAAATAAAATAGGTAGATACTGTAAGCACAAACTATTGACATAGCCATTACTACTTCCTACTTCGAAATCCCAACAGAGACCTTTTCAAGCATGCAATAATAGCAGCCGCGTGTGGTACCGGTAACATGAGTTCTGGCCAGCACGACCTGGACCGCACCCCGCAGGGCCCGCTTGGTCTCATGGCAGGGGACGACATCTACACAAACTACAGAGCTTTTAATATATCGTATATGGAGACGGGAGTTTTTGGTTAGATAATTGTTTTTTTTTTTAAATGATTGATTCAAAAGTGCTTTTATATAAGAAGTCTAATTGAATGAATAAAATATGTTTGAGTTTGTGTTTGTTTGAGTTTAAAATGCGGAATAAGTAGTTAGGTACCTACTTACATTTGTTAATTTTGAATATGTAGTGTAATTTTACTGTCGTTTACTTGTACATAGTTCATTTTCCTCTATAAAGGGCTAAGGGCGCGGTAAAGCTATTGCATAGCATGCCTTCAAGCCACACCTCCGAGCCCATCGGAGTGGGGAGTGTGAGGTTTTTTCGTTACGGAATTTCTCGATTCGGTCCCCGCGATAGAAGCTATGCAATAGCTTAATAAAAGTTTTTTTCGTTGTATTCTCTATTTACGTAAAATTAAGACTAAATGATCAATAGGTATATTATGCAACACTCGTGCACAGTCAGCCTGCCAGAGCGCCAGCGCACTCGTCGAGTTTCTTACAAACGTCGGCGCTTTGGACTTTAAACAAATTGAAATAGGCAAGAAGAGATTAAGTAAGTTTAAAGCTAAAATTCTTCCAATGACCTAACACCTTTGTTACTATTAATTATTATCTTTCTATAGTTTAATTCAATAGGTAGATAATTAAAAACGTCACAAAATAAAGATATTAAAATATTATTTTTAATTAACTGCTTAGATGCTTTACTATTGTACGGTATAAAAAAGGTATAATAAGCAGGTAAATAGAAAATTTTAAAATTTGGTATTTAATATGATATTATTATTTACCACTTTATTTTATGGAAATCGTACGTATGCGAATAAAATAAAATATTATTATTAAAAAAACTTTATTTTGCTTTTTAGAAGTAAATCTAGCCCTTCACGAAGAAGACGCAGCAACATCATCTGAAGGCCTGGCGCTGCAGCTCGCCAGCAATATTCAGCTGGACAGCGTGGTCGACTGCTTCGCTATAATAGACGCGATCACTGTGGATGAGATAGCGTGCACTGCTAAATGTTTGTCGACTAAAAGTAAGGAAATTGAAATTATAGCCAATCGTATTTTTTTAAGATTCTGTTAATTTAAATAAAATATATAAGTTATAGCTGTTGATGTCTAAGAAGTCAATCCAGTTTATTACAATGCCTTGTTTTATATTATTCCTTTGTTTTCAGTTAATCAGATGGCTATTGCTGTAGTAGGTGATGTTGGTGCAGTTCCTCATGATAGAGAGTTGTTAAAAATTAATAATTAAATTATATACTTACTTAAAAAAATAAATAAATAATTTAACTACTGATGTGTATTAATTTCTCTCTTTAGGGAGCCCATTAAATTTATGTAATTTTTGAATCTCAAAGAAGATATTAATCTTCTTCTATCGGTGGAATCCGTATACGAAACAAAATATAGGCAAATAAACTAAATAACGTGATTAGCACTTAGTTTCAATATTTATTTTGTTTTAATTTTTAAATCGATGCGAGTTTTTTGGCAATCAGACATTTTAATTTTGCATTTTTTGTCTGTAACCGTCAATTCTCTATCACCACAGATCTAGTACACTATCACTAATTATCAGTTGTCATCTGTCACAGTGACATAAAAAAGTAGGACGTTTGGTTTGGGACTTTGGGTCTTGGGTTTATGGATATTTAGGAACCAAAAGTCAAAATAAAACGATTTTTCGTTAAATTATAATGCTATAAATTTTATATAGGAGAAGACAATTTTGCTAGTTGTAAAAATGTTGTTCTCCTTTCAAAACACCGTAAAATGTGAGTATCAAATATTGTTTTTAATTTTAGGTTATGTTACATTCGCTATAATAATATTATTCCTTACATAATTCCAGATTTGCGGTTGGTGAATATAAAAACGGCATTAAACACGCTAAAAGAGTGCAAGCCGATCAACAATCCATGCATAGAGAAACCAAAATATGATTTGGTGTCAAAAGCCAAAACGGTTTACTTCAGTCCTCGTAGTATTAACTTTGAGATCCAAGAAAAGCCCTCTGAACGAAAAATAAAGAGAGATCCTTTATCATATACACCGATAGTTAATCCTAGATCAATTTTGCCATTAATTGATTCAAATTGGAAGAAAGATGAAATTGGTTTACCAGCGCTTGAACAGGAAGAGAAGCAAGCCATTCGTTTGATCGTAATTAGAAGGAAGAAAATGAAGAAACATCAGAGAAGGAAGCTGTGGAAGAGAATGAGACATCGTTGGGCGAGGGTCAGTATTTATATCCTTTCAACTTACTGTAAATTGTAAACATTTGCATAATTAGATATTAATGTTTGTCAATCAATGATTGTCAAGTTTATAACTTTGATGATGTGTGTAACACTGATAGCTGAATCCTTACTAATATTGTATATAGGAAAAAGTGTTAGTTTGTTTCTGTACATTGCAAGGAGGCAAGGGCAAATATAGGTTACTTTTTACAGCGGTGTAACATCTAATTCTCATAGGAATATCCTGTGATAATGTAAGAGCAAAGCTATCTTCATTTTGTCATAACCAATTTATAGATCTAGGCATAGTGTAGCGGGAGAAATTATATTTTTTCTATTTCATTCCTTGGAAACATTGTTAATCTAATTACATATTAAGATGCCTCATGGTTTAAACTGAAACTCCAATATTTATTTATGCACCTAGGACCTACTAATTGTTAACTAGAAATTCATTCAAATTAGTAGATACTAAGTATATTGTATGAAACAAAATACCATATCTATCAGCATAAACACATTTTAGTACACTTTACCATATTTCCAACTTACCTAATAAACTATTAAAACTTTCAGGTCAAGAAAAACCGTCGCATCAAAAAAGAAAAGATCTTCCAAAACGAACTGGCCATGATGGTGAAGCAAGCTCACGAATTCTCCGCTGAGCAGTATGTAGCCAGCAAGATCGAAAAAGCGAACCATACACCTTTACCCACTCGCTGGAAACACAAGAGGTTACCACAGTTTATCATTCGACAGCTTCTGGGCATAGACAAGAAGATTAACTATAAACACACTGATGTTTATAAAGCATAGATTATAGAGTTAAGAAAAATGTCAGTTAGAATTTGATAAATATGCATTTTTGTGTAAGGTAACAAAAATTGTTTTTGGCTGAACTTGTAAAATTTCTTGTAAATCTATCAGTGTTTGTAAGACTCTAATAAAATGTCTCTGTTTAATTTGTTTATGCAATTAGTGGAAAAGTGCATTTGATTTGAAAGACAATATCAGTTTGGCAAGGCAATTTATGTATTAGAATAGTTTGTGAAATAAATGTCTACATAAAAACTTGCGTTTTATTTAATAAAATTTGAATAGTGTGAAAAAACTTGTATAAATATTTTTGATACAAATATATGACAATATTACGATAAAATTACGAATGTTACTATTAATGTTATCATGTCCTGAATTAAAAAATCTTTTTCTTGTTTCTCTGCAACAATGTAAGAACGTAGTATATTATTATTAGTCTGTGGTATTGTTGTACATATTTTTAATTTTTATTATCTTGCAAAATTTTTTCAACATACAGTCTTATTAGCTTTGTGTTATGTAGTTTATGTCATAATATTACAAAGAATAATTTCAAAAAGCCAACATCACGCGGTGTTCCCAGGCGGTCACCCATCCAAGTACTGACCGCGCCCGACGTTGCTTAACTTCGGTGATCGGACGAGAACCGGTGTATTCAACGTGGTATGGACGTTGGCGATAGGTCTTACAAAATACTTATATCGTTTCAATCCCAACTAAATGCTGTCTCCTCTTCGTAAAATTACTGTACACTAGCTTTCCGCCCGCGGCTTAGCACGCGTTTTCAAAGAAAAACCCGCATAGTTCCCGTTTCCTTGGGATTTCCGGGATAAAACATCTTATGTGTTAATCGAAGTTACCCTCTATAATATGTGTGGTAAATTTCATTGTAATCGGTTCAGTAGTATTTGCGTGAAAGAGTAACAAACATACACACACACATCCATATTAGTAGGACGTACCTAGTTTGTAAAAATGTGAGCCGTCACGGGATGCCTCGCAGATGTGATACACTGTATTATACACACCATTGAGGGCATTGAGGTATTATTAGTACGTAGTACATGATAGTAACTCAATGGTACATGACCAATACGTGACACTATATCGACGCGTCGCGTCTCCACGGCCGCGGCATGCTGATGCGTCGCCACGCCAGAAATCGGTTTTACGTGCGCCTATAGATGTTTTACATCAATAATATTGGCTTTACACATTTATTTGTAATAATAAATAATAGGTACTTATAAAGTTGGAGCGTATTAAATATAAAATCCCTATTCTGTATTCAATTTAGTATGAAGTAAGTACTATGAACGTAAGTTTATGTCGGAAATAATAATATGCTTGTTTTACATAAAATGATAAACCTGAATATAGTTAAGTAGATAATATCAAAAACGAATTTTTTTCGCATTCATCACAGCCGGGATACAATGCAAATTAAAATAACATCAGGTAAAGTTGGGTGGCAAGTGTTCGCGGTGTTTTTAATTTTTGAAATAAAATTATAAAAATTTATTACAATAATTTTCAACAAAAGCCAACATCACGCGGTGTTCCCAGGCGGTCACCCATCCAAGTACTGACCGCGCCCGACGTTGCTTAACTTCGGTGATCGGACGAGAACCGGTGTATTCAACGTGGTATGGACGTTGGCGATAACGATTATGAAATTATTAAATTACTAGCGGTCCGCCCCGGCTTCGCCCGTGGTACATATTTACGTTTTCTCTACATAAGAACCATCCTCGTACTTCAAGGAATATAATAAAAAAAGAATTATCGAAATCGGTTCAGCCGTTCTCAAGTTATGCGCTTACCAACACATTTTGGGATTCATTTTTATATTATAGATTAATACTCATAACATCACAAGCGGAGCAGTCGAGCAGAATACATTTAAATTTTTTTTGCGAGTCGATGAAGTTGCGTGGATCACCTTGTGTACACAATACACATACCTAACTTTTTTGTATAAATAACCCAATATTACAGTTTTTTTGGTCGCGACAATATGGTTTGTAAGTACCTACTTTGTACACAATTATAAGTTTTAAATACTTTATTTTAATTGAAAAGGTGTGTTATTATTTCCTCTAAATTAAACACATTTTTAAAGATTGTGTCTCTATCACATTTAATAAGTGATGGAGCTGATTTGAAAATATTTTTGCTATCTTAGATCCAATTAACTGAAACATGACGTATATTCAACACACTTTCATTCAACTCCAACACTCAGACCACTGCCAAAACGATATTTCGGCCCTTGTGCTCTCGATGTTAAATTTTTTGCTTTATGATAAACTTCTTAATTACGAATTCGACGGCCTGTTGACACAGATTAATGCCTCCAATGTTTTCAATTTTGGTTTTACTATCCAGTGACGTCATTAGTGGTTGATAGTAGGGAAAATTATTTGGGTAGAAGCTATAATATGAAGTATGAACTAATAAACATAAATGTTTGAGTTTATAAGAAAGATAATGCTGGCTAAGCAAACTACACTACACGTTTTATTTATTGCTATTAATTACACAATTTTTATTGTTTACAAATAGACTTACTCCGATTTGTTACATCTGTTTCCTTTATCAACAACTAGCTGCTCTGCGCGGTTTCACCCGCGTGGCTTCACTCCTGTTGGCCGTAGCGTGATGATATATAGCCTATAGCCTTCCTCGATAAATGAGCTATCTAACACCGAAAGAATTTTTCAAATCGGACCAGTAGTTCCCGAGATTAGCGCGTTCAAACAAACAAACAAACAAACTCTTCAGCTTTATAATATTAGTATAGATTCAATAGATTTATATACCTCAAAACTATGTAGCACATGTACTACGTGAGCGCTACGAGAGCTCTACGGTGGTTCTACGAATCTTGCTATGCTACGATTACGTAATCCCGGAGGTTGCGGGATCCGGATCGGAATGGAGATGTATTCCCGTGGAATATTGAAACCTTTTAGCTGAGCTTAGAATCTGTAGAGCTTGTAAAGTTCCTTGTTATGTGGAATATTAACAAGTTACTATTATTATACTTAAAGGTGAATTATGTGATAGTCTTATGTTTTTTGAAATGGATAAATAAAAATATTTTAACCCAAAAATGTTTTAATCATTTTGCTAATTGAAATTACATTGCGAGACAGTAGTAAAAAAGAGGTGATGTTTTTGGAGTTTCACTACACACAAAAACCTAAACAAAATTTCTATCAGGATAAAATTAGTATCTTTCTGTAGCATATTTAACGATACCTAGTATTATTTTTCAACGAATACACATTATTTATTGCCGAAACAAAAACAATTCGCGACGAGAGCATAAATTACAACAATTCATACATTTTGAATTACGCTTGGAATTATAAAAGTTCTGGAATTCCCGAATGTTTACCGCATCCCACCGCTAGATGGCGCTGTAACCAATCGCTACTTTGTGTTAACATCATTTTAGATTTCATGCAAGATTTGCCGGGTTAAATATTTATCCGTTCTAGTTGTAGCAATGTATTGGAATCTTAATGTTGTTGTTACTTCATTACACTTTAAAACTTTAGAATTGAAGTACTTGTATTGCTACATGAATTAAATAGGTTTTTAAGATTTAAGTCTATCTACAAATACATACATTGAAATCTTAATCTTGAGGGAGTCCGAAGTATTTTCACCGACATTGTCATTACCATACTGACACGGATGTACACAAATTTTCACATATACCTAGAAAATACACACATTATTACGTTGACCACGTGTAAAAATACTTTGCATCAATTGAAAAAAATCCTAATCGCTGATTCATTTCTCTGATTGAAAATTAATCACATCGTAACTAAATAAAACTCTCTTCACAATCGAAAGGTTTTTATTTACAAAGTGTAAATGTTCTAGAAAGCTCGAATTGATTATGTGACGGCTTATCGGGGCTTAAAATTGGGGACTTTGTAAAAATACGATGTAAAAATAAACGTATTAGCAAATTAATTCTGTTAATCCGTTACAAATTTTGGGAAAAGCCGCGCACATAAACAACCGAACAATGTGTTTATGGCGAATGTATATTTTATGAGAGATTATTTATGGCAATGGTTTCTATGGTGTGAGGGTGGGATGATTACTGAATTGATTCGAGGCTCGTAGAGGGTGTCAACGGAACTTTATTACTAGCCACAGTGTACGCTGTATCTGTGAGTTTGTATGAAGTGAATCTTTTGAATAACAGACACAATCATGGTTATATTATTACATACTTAATATTATGAATTTTTTATAGGTTTCATAAAAAATGTCATGTCTTACATTAAATAAACCAAAGAAAGGATATTCCTTAAGTAAGATAAAGTACAATACTTTTAGTATATTAGCAAATAAAGTAAGTTTCACTCGCCTACTATTATGAATTATCTACTTCTATTATCTCCTTACGAAAGGCGTCTATCTACGCTTGCTTGCAGAAATTGTGACCAACGAATAATTTAATACCTACAATAAATGAAAATGTATAAATAATATAATAATATAATATAATAATAATATATAAATAATATAATAATATAATAAATAATATAAATAACGTATACGTAATTTAGTTTATTAATTTACATTTGAAGACAAATCATGCTATTACAAAATTAGCCAAGTTTCTGTTTCTGTTAAGTTTGGAAACCTCAAGAAATAGCGGCATTTCGATATAATTTTAGCAAATCCGAAGCCAAATCGAATAATTTAAAGTTTTGGATAAATTGCTGGAGTCCTGTCGAAGCGGATCAAGTTACTTATTAAATGTAAATCGTATACCGTAAATTCGAAACAAGTTATCTCAATAAAAAAAACTTTTTACGTCCGCGTCGCTTATATTTTGAAAACTTCGGTGGTCATAAATCGTGAACGCAAAGCAACTCTGCTTATTTATTTTTTGTGGTTTTTCGTGAAAGTTCCTTCTGTATAAAATTTATAGTCCAGGGAGCGGTGGGCAAATTGATTTTATGATAAATATGCATTGCGTCTGGTGTGAGTGACCACGGCTCCAGCTAAGTATAAGACATGAGTTTTCACTTGAAGAAATAATGAGATATTCAACTTATCTTTGCGTATAATATAATGATTTCATCTATACTTCACTAGAAATAAACCAAATTTTGTCAATTGATAAAAAATAATGTACGGTCTTATATTTAAAGGGTTTATTGAACTTGTAGTATTCATTTTATATTTTTTTTTAAATAAATCTATCATTCATTATTTTCAAACAAATACTACATATCAATAACAAATATTGTTATGCTAAAATTTCAATTACATCAAGTCCTTAAAGGAAACCAGCATAAACCTGTAAAAGATACTCAATTCGTAGCTTCATTTCGTTTCGGGCAAAAGCCCCCAATTCAATTGTGAGAAACGAAAAAGAAAGTTATTTTACTTTTATAATCAAAAGGACAAGCAATATAATAGCATTGTTACATTGTATGGCGAAATCAGCGCTCTACAAACCCTTTACACATTTAACCGTTGATTGGCTTTTGTTACAGACTTTTTGCTTGGCTGCTAATTATTGTACCTATTGAGAGTTTTTCCTCTTGTGTAATGATTCATAAAAAATATAATAAGGTACACATTGTCAATGATTAATTCGGATCTACATAAAATATTAATTTCATTGAAATCGATTCGTTGTTCTTATCTAGAAGACTTAATTACCTCCATTAAATTCATCACTCTTTACTATATTTACGAATGCTGTTTTATGTTACGAGAAATCAACCTCATCTGTTACAGTAAGGACGCCCTTCGCAATATTAAATTTCACAATTCTTTCAATTTTCATAAATAAGAATACAAACATAATTACAAAACCAGCTCCCGCACTACGCGGTTTACGACTCCCTGTAAAATGATATGGATGTTTATCACGATAAAGAGCGGCGTCTTGATGACCAGCTGAGGACGTAAACTGTTCGTTTGTTCCCAAAAATTGTTTTTGTTACTCATTATTCTTTGCAAGAGGTCAAAAGAGCATTCAGAAACAAATTTAGGTAAGTTTGGTAGATTACCTAGAACGAAATTGAAATTGTGATGTTGAATTATATATTATACTAGCGGTCCGCCCCGGCTTCGCGCGTGGTACATATGAAAAATAGATGTTGGCCGATTCTCAGACTTACCCGATATGCACAGAAAATTTCATGAGAATCGGTCCACCCGTTTCGGAGGAGTATGCAGACTAACATTGTGACACGAGAATTTTATATAAGATTAAATGTTGGAGACATTTTACAGAATATAAAATATTTGATGATGAATTGAACTCGCGACTTTACTTTTCAATCCTTCCACGCGGTACGGAACCACTAAAAACGCAGATTTATTTTACTCCTACATAACAGTACGTCCTTAAAAACCACTTTTGCCAATGCAACAAATGCTGGTATGACCATTTTACCATCACTTTACAATCTCTGTTTTGTTTTATCATTACTTCTATCTTCTTAACTAAGTCTACATCGTGTACAAAGTTCTCGATCTTCCCAATACAATTTGAGCTGTTTATCTAGCATTGGCAAGGCATTGGCGACCAAACATTGCACTAATGGAGTGTGGCGGAATGTTGACAGAGTTCGATTAGTCCTGTGTACGAACTAACCGAGCCGAGTGACGATTTTTTTGCACTGAATTATGTTGACTCTTCGTTTACACGTTTTCTGTAGAAATACACATTCAAGTGTTTTTTTTTTAAGAATAAGCTTGTATTAAAAAATAAAAGGTTTTTAAATCAATATAAAGAAACAAAAGAACATTAAGTATAGAGCTAAGAACAATTATTAAAAAAAATATCTTTTATTTATAGCTGTTTGTACCAATTTTTGCAGAAATTGCACGGTTATATTTCTAACTTGCTTTTTTTTCAATTTATTAGTATTTTTAGCACGTAAAGAGCTTAAAAATGCTTTTGATAAATACGGTAAAATAAGCATACACATATTTAAATCACCATACAATTATCATCTAAAAAATATATATTTCGTAATTGTTTTCATTCCCAAACGTCACACAACGTAAAACGTAACTGTCTTGAAGTGTTATCAAATTGCGATTACTTTAATAAATTCAATTTGGCACTTACAAAATTTGCCGATTCACTGTCGCGGCCAATTATAACGATAGAATGGTTATTTACATTCCAATTAATAATTCTATTGTTTAATTGTTATCAGGTTAACATCTTGTGAAGGGTTATTCGATTGGCTTATAATGGATGTTTTCAGAACTCGGCTAATTTAAATTCTGAAGTTCGAGTGGAGATTATTTATTTAAGGTAACCTTGTTATGGTATAATGTAATAAATTGGTTGATGTTATTGGTTTATTTTTTGTTGGATATTAATGGAAAATTTGTTTCATACATGTTTTTCATTCAATCCTAGTTGGAAAACTTTATAGTTACAGTTGATTTTAATGAGCAGTATTTTACAAAAATTTCTTCAACACACGTCTAGATTAGGAAAAGAAAAATAAAATCATTTTAAAACCGTTCGTTATTAATGTTGATGTTCGTTGTTCATATATGTCAAGTTTCCCAACTTTATTGCACGCCTCATAAGCGAAGCGTTGAGGTGGGTACTACTGTCACTTCGCGCAAAACATCTGATTTTTCAAACTTAAAATGTCTTTATGTATCATACATTGCACTTGTAAGATAATACATACACACACATATTATTAAGAAAAAACACTATTTTTAACGTTCATGATATTTTTGATGTCATTTTTGTTATTTAAACTAGTTAAAAAACAGTTTAAAAAAGTTCTGTCTTGGACGTCCGTGTGTCTGTATGTGCGGATCCTTTTTCTTGTTAACACGATAGCGACCGAAATACTTTACTAATCGAGTCTTTTTTTTTCTCTTACGCTTGAGTATGCTCAGGAATAGAACCCTTTCATTTTTCAGGGTCTGATTCGATGTGGTTTAATTGTTATTAAATAAACAAAAATAATAATTAATAAATATTTATTAAAAAAAATTATGAGGCGTGCACTTTTGGATTTTCCAAATTATTTCAATATTTAGTCGTGATTGTATAAGTACATACTTTATTCTCAATAACTACAAAAATTTTGATATTTCTATTTAGAAATAAATTAATTTTTTGCACATATACCTACACACAAATGACAATTACCATAGTACGTCCAAGACCGGCGACACCTAACATCTGGGATGCTATAAAAAGGGAAGGAATGAGAGGAATGTCTAGTTTAGTCGCTCGTATCTCTGCGATGACCTCAGTTGGAATGAAATACGGGGGCTACAGGATACAGGGTAGCTAAAATGCTGCTTTTCATGTTTATATTTTCGTGACACGATAAAACCGCGCTGTTATAGTATACCATCTCTTAACTCATTCACATAAGAAAATTGTTTGGATTATGGGTAACAAATAGATCTTAACATAAATTAGTAAAACTGCTAGGATAACTAAAGGTTATTTATATTAACTCGACTATTTTTTGATAAGTAGTATATTTATGTACGTAAATCTTGCAGACTTTTGACGTTATCAGTTTGACTATCAGTACACATGGATCTTTTTTCTTCCTATTACTATCAAATATTTAAACATGTATTTACTCTTTTAATGTCTATAAATATAGTTCAACTTATTAAGCAACATTTTAGGGCCGCATCCCCTACCAACTTTGTAAGAGCCCTATCGTCGACTTTTATGCGTGCGAAAAATGTATGGTTATTGATTCTGTATTCTATGCATTTAATAGAAAAGTGTTCGTAAAATATGGAACACCGCTATTTCATGTCCATTCGCTTTGTATAATATTTTGTGACATTTTTGCCTTGCAGTATGCAGTAGTATATTGTAAAGGTAGGACTAGCTGATACACGCAGCTTCGTCTGTAACTTGGAGCTATACTAATTTTGTTGGCTTTTAGTTTGAACTTTGAGTGTCTAGCTTATTGAATATTGCTAACAAAATCACATCATTCGCACTTGGCCAATGAGTTTGAGAACCTCAACTCTAGGGAGAATATATGTATCTGTCTGTTGCAATGTAAAACAGATTATATATTTAGTTTGTCTATTGCCTACTCTTTACCTACTTGACCACCCAGAATACAATACACAACCAAAACAAGACGTTGCACTTGGCAATTCTTCGTATTTACGAAACAAGTCATATAATCCTACCATCCGTATGTGCAGAGACACACACATCCATACATGTCCGGGCAAATCCTTTAACTGATGTCCATTTTGCCCGGGATGCACTTATTCTAGGAATGTGAGGCGATACGATTGTGTTACGATATTGTTTCTGTTCTTGAGAAGTTTTGTTGTATGAAAGAAGACTGTGTGTGAATTACAAGGTAACCATTAAAATGTAATACATATATGACAGCAGAGACACTTTTTGTGTAGCTTATGCTAAAATATATATAGGTAAGTCATCATAAAGCTGAAATAAAAAAGTTATATCATCAAAAAGCGATATCATTGATTCTTAGAGCTACTTATTCTTATCCATTTTATTGTAACGCATAGCTAACGCTATAGTGCTTATAAAGCGCGTCACACACGGTGAAGATACTATAATATTTTATCTTAAGATACGGTAATATTTAATATTATAGTATCTTAAGGTATCCGGTATCAGCGGTCAGTAGTAACAGGATGGCGGTTCTACAGGGGTCTAAGTACGCAATGACAAAAAGAAAAATGATGGTCAGAACGCTGATACCGGATACCTTAAGATACTATAATATAAAATATTACCGTATCTTCACCGTGTGTGAGGCGCTTAACGCTTTAGTATACATAGGTAACTTTACCTTGCGTACGAATCAATGGTAGCTCAATATTGATTAATTACAATATCTACATGAAAAGAGTGCTGAGAAAATCTAAACTAAAACTATCTGAAAAACGTTATAACTTACATTTTATGAAACTATCGAATCATTTGCACGTACCCTTTCCAATCATGTAAAAATAATAAACATCGTTTCAATATCGTTTCTCAGAATAACCCCACCAATATGGACGATCGGACCAGTATCCAAGTCCACGATATTTCTTCGCGAGCGAGCGCCATTTGTCTTCAGTTTAATCACATTAGGCTTAGCAAAAAGAGTTCCGATTCGTAACTGCTTTATTGACTCTTGAATACAACGTGGTATGTTTGGATTTACGTGATTTATTGTATTTGAGAAGTTAGGTAATCCTTTTAAAATAGAGTTTAAGACTTATAGACCAATGTTCCTTAAATTTGTTACCTTTTCAAAAAATTTTGTTATCAATGGTTATAAATCTGCCACTTTACTAACGTTCACATAATTTAGGAAATCCTGTAATGGTATTTGATATGTGTGAATAAATAAATAAATAAACTTAAATTTCTATTGATTTCTTTTTAAAATCGGTTGTAGTCATTGAAGTTTGATATTATAATGTAATCCTTATTCAAATTAAATTTTGTTAAATTAGTGTTAAAATAAAGAGAAATTGCTAGTTTAGAAAGTAAAAACGTGTCGCGTACCCTTGGGGCAGATGCATTTTACATCTGCTGCACTGATCGATTTTCTTTACAAGTAGTTGGTCAATCTTCTGTATCTTGCCAGATCGCTTTTTGTAAGTATCCATTGGTTATCGAATTTAGAACTAGTTTCTACGTTGAATAAGGTCTATGCAAATGTGTCTCTCATATTCATCTTGAACTGTAAACCATAATACAGGATTTTCCTATTACTACTCAAAAAATTCTCGTGTCTGTCATATCTACCATTCGAAAACTGCTCGACCGATTTTTATGAAACTTTTGTGTACTTATATTCAATAGGTCGGAGTCGAGACAACGATTGCCGGGTCAGCTAGTAATATATAGCTATAATGAATTATTAGATCATGATTTATATGTAATTTACAGCGAGGTTTTTTTTTGTGAAATAAAAAAAAGACATAAATTTTATATCATTGAAGAATAATAACACAAAATATCGCGCCTGAAACATTCATACCATTTCAGATAGAAGCATACACTATTTTACAAGCGAGTCTTACCCGAATAAATCTTCGATACATCTTGGTTCACATAAAAGTGAACAGGGTGTTTTATTTAGCGGCCATTATTAATGTTATATAAGAGTCAGTTATGTAAAGTAATCGTAAACAGGGATGAACGACGTATAAAATATTAACGGTGTTGCTATTTTTATGGGGCAAGGGTGAATTTGGGTCATTTTTAAGTGTGACAGTTAAGGGATGTTTCGTAGGTTTTTGTGAAGATTTATATAGTTTATTAAGGCTATAGATCTTGCTATATTGTCGACGTATGAGGTCTAGAGTCCCATTTCATGTGTAAATTTTTGTCTGTATTTTAAGATTTAGATAAGTTAAAGAAGATACCTAGCAGTTGTAGTGTTACCTACGTTGTTTTGATTTTGCACTCGTAATTATAACCCACTTCATTTTCATATTTTGTTACACTGGTATATTTTAATTAGAATAATGGTTAATAAAAAAATTAAGATTTATTTGCTTTAGATGATAAATTAAATTTTAAATGAACACATCGATGTATCCACATATTATAACATCATATAAATTAATATACACAATGCAAATAATGCACGCAGCCGTGGCGATATTAAAAAATATGACACGAGCCAACAAAAATAAATCCATTCCCATACAAAAAGCATTACTTTGTCGTTTTTAAATAATTAAAGTTGGATACAGCGGAGTGAAACTGCGGATATCATGTTAAAACATTACAAGCGTTTCATGAAATTGTTTTAAAAATGCGCCGCTTGCTTAAAAGGTTCGTTAAACGTGTTGTGACGCGGACTTGGCGGAGTTTGGGGCCCAACGTTGTTTATTCTTATCTATGCTAATATTATAAAGCTTGAGAGTTTGTTTGTTTGAACGCGCTAATCTCAGGAACTACTGGTCCGATTTGTAAAATTCTTTCGGGGTTACATATCGAGGAAGGGTATAGGCTATATATCATCATGCTAAGACTAATAGGAGCGAAACTTAACGCGGGTGAAACCGCGAAGCGCAGCTAGTGTTTTATAAACAGCCACACAAACACATTTACACATACGCACAACTCCTTCATATCATTTAATGTGAGAAGTAAGTAATTTTCTATTATTCACTACCTGAGAGAGACATTATATAATAGGTACCTAATCAATATTGTGAAAAAGATATTGTGTTGTATCTGTAGTTATTTATCCAGAAGCTATTTAGTATTTACTGTGACAATAACATTTATGTACGAATTACGATCTATTTATTTTCGCTCAAGGACATAAAGTAACCAATTGTTAATACTACGTATAGTAAAGGTTATGTTACACACAATACATTTTCTTTTATGTAACATATAATATGGAGACTGAATAGCCTTATGATTTACTAGCTTCCGCCCGCGACTCCGTCCGCGCGGATGTCGGTCTTCGCGTGGATGGTTTATTTCTCCATTTTGAGTAACTCTGACAATAACATCTTATAAATATCTATTGGACCCAAATACGGCTAGGCCTATAGTAATACCCAACGTGTGTTCGCGGTTCTACAGAACAACGTCTATGGATAAAACTGAAAAATTAAGATTATTTTTTTTCTTATTATATCGTATTTTTCCAGGATAAAAAGTATCCTATTTTACGCCCAGGATAATAAGGTACAATTATAAGGTAGGTAAGGTATAAGGTATAATTATACCAAGTTTCATCGAAATCGAACCGTTAGTTTTCACGTGATGTCTTCACATACAGACAGACAGACAGACAGACAAAAATTTTTTTAATCACATATTTGGGTTTGGTATCGATCCAGTAACACCACCTGCTATTTATTTTTTCAATATTTTCAATGTACAGAATTTACCCTTCTACAGATTTATTATATGTATAGATTATATTGTGTCTTTGACATGAATTTCAAATAGTTAATTTTGTCATTACGTAACTGTAATACTCCAGACATAAGAAGTAATGTGATTTGTTTAGAAGTCGTTTTATTTAAAAATCTTTTGCTTGACATAATTATAATATTTCGAGATCCATTTTATACAAAGGCAGATAACGAAATAAACATTATGATTACATTGTAAAATATAAATAACAATGTTTTTCTTTAGCGATATATCCATTGCCTTAGATTTACTATTATTCTTATTTAATAAAATATAATGTTATATTTGTTATTGAGTTTTTTTAATGTAATATTTAATTTATTACTACGTAGTTTTTGTAAGTTCCAAACTTGAGAAAAATAGACTTCAATAATTGAATTTTTATGTTTATCTATCTGTTATACTAATTAATAATCTTAGCAACATATTTACTAGGGAGCATTTTCATTTGAACATCTTATTTCGCCAATCATATAGTTTTACATTGTTTAGATATTTTCATACAATCTTAAGTAATATTTACATTAAGTTGGAGAGAGCTTTAAAAGCGCGAGTGAACTTATGTTTCTGTCAGTGTATTTGAGTGCATTGGACTTGCAGTGAATACTGATTTCACTTGGAACGCAGTTTTACTAAAATATGAATTTTAGTAAAAGTTTTATGTAAAATTTTGTATTTTGTATAAAATTTTGTGAAGATGAACTTTTACAGGTGAAAATTTTATGTTTCAGGAAATTAGAAACAACTACTGTAGGCTGTATTTAATGTTTCTATTTTAAATTAGTAAAAAGAAAGTGCTAATAAATATTAGATAGCAAAAAAATAATTACTTATCAAAAGTAATAACGTTATTTCAAATACAGCCGCCATTGTTTAATTAGTCAAGAGAGACCTAGTCCATTAGCATAATATAAAAACAAAAAATAGAATTTATAACTGTTAGAATTATTTACAATTTAAACCTAACTCGCAGTGTAAATAAGGCATAATTGATTCCACCAGAAGTTATAATAACTGACAAATTGTTACATTCCTCTCGAGGTGTTTTCGCGAGAATTTACTTAGCAATTACAATGCCGAAATTGTTGTGTTACCGTTACATTAAAATAATATTGACGAAAGAGTATTATTTTTTTAACGTTGTTTATGCCTGATGAAGATTAATTTTGCAATTATTTATTTTATTTATTTATTTATTTCATTAAGGATCACCAACATGACATACACTGATACATAGATAAAAGCATTAAAGTAATAACAATCGTAGACATAGTGCTGTCACAATTATAGGCAACCACCACTAACAAATAATATAACATTAAATCAAAGACACACAGTCTGCAGCTAGCTGCAGATTAGGTAAAAAGTATACATATATTATACTAATACTGACCCATTAACATCGATTAACTTTATTTTTGCCCTCTTTGTTAATAACTTAACTTAAATTAAATGTTATATCTGCTATTTTTGTCTGATAATATCTGGTACAAGAACCACACTGGTATAGGAAATCTAGCGGAACAGCAAAATCTTTTGACAATTTATTATGTTTCATTTTTTACATTTTCTTTTCATTAATTTTTATTTAGGAATGTAGGTACGCTACAAAGTAAAAAAAAAAACATAATATTCGTATTTTAGTACTATTATGTACCATGTTAATATAATTTTTACGTTTAAACAATAATTCTCTCTATAATAATAATTAAAATTGCATATTATGATAATTCATAATAAGGTTAGTCTGTATTGTAAGGTGATTGCGTGTGAAGGGACATTAACCTTATTAGGGTCTAACAGACCTTGATCAAGTTACGGCGGTTATGGCTTAATTATAATCAGAACATTGTTAGGAATATTAGGGACAAACGTTATAAACGATGCAATTATTCTGAGGTTAATCATCATCATCATCAGCCCATAATATAAGCTCCACGATCTGATCCCATACTAAGCTTTTGCTTGTATATTGTAGATGGCTGATAAACATACATATATAATTTTAAATAAATAGTTACTTACATTGATAATTAACACCCAGACACAGAGCAAATATCTATGTTAATTACAGAAATATTTGCCCTGGGAGGGAATCGAACCCACAACAGATAGATAGGAATGTAAAAATTTAAATCAAAGCCTTTCTAACGTCTACATTATAATTTATAACTAGTAACTATTCTAACTTTCAAATAAAACTTTGGAACTTTCAATTTGCCGGTTAATTGCTCTTTGAATTTGTGCGATTTTTAAAATGGGATGACGGGGCATGTTAAGCGCGGCTTTAGGCGCCTTAACTATCAAGATAGGAAACTTTGTAGGACATAAATATCAAGTATTTTAAATACTGATTTTCAATCAACTTAAAAAGGGGTTCTCAAATTGGCTGTTTTTTTGTGTTTTGATATACATACATTGTTATACAATTTCATAGCACAATAAATCATCGTATGCTATAGAGACTTCCTTATTCATAAAACAAAAGCGCAAAACAAAAACATTTGAATAAAAATGGCGTGAAATTATAAAAAAGCGTTCAGAATTCCAAGTTATTTTGTTGCGTATTAAATATTCACGGTTTGGGACAAGACGCGAAAAAACAACGAGGAATATTGTTCATGTGTTTAAATTAAAAATATATTATCTGTATGTTTTAGGATTTCAGTACTAGCTTTTCGCCCGCGGCTTCGCCCGCGTTTCAAAGAAAAAGCCGCATAGTTCCCGTTCCCGTGGGATTTCCGGGATAAAAATTATCCTATGTGTTAATCCAAGTTACCCTCTATATGTGTGCTTAATTTCATTGTAATCGGATCAGTAGTATTTGCGTGAAAGAGTAACAAACACACACATACACATCCTCACAAACTTTCGCATTTATAATATTAGTAGGATTGTTAAAAATGTGTTAGTTGTAATCTGTGTGTGTATAAATAATTATAGTCTTACTTTGCTGTTTCCTTTTTCTACTTATTCTATAATTATCTTCTTTTCTTTTTGTTTTCATTTATATAGAAGAGACAGAGTGAAGTATTGTTAAAGATAGAAGTACTATTGTTATTCGTTGTCATTATAAATAAATAAATAAAAATAAATAAAATTGTTTTATTTCAGGAAATATCCCTTCCCATATGCAAGTTACAAATTAAAATCAAAATAAAATACAAAAAAATTAAAGACAATAGGCATGACGAAAGATTTTGAAATCCTCTTCCATATCCATTATGTTAAGTACATAGTTTAAGAGAAATATTGCAATGATGTTTTACGTTTACAACTTGTGAAAATATGGCCTTTATTATAAACACTGAAACAAATGAAAAAAATAAGATTCACTCTCTCTTCTCACTTACTATTTTGTTTCTTTACCAATTTAATGGTCGATGAAGCTCTTTCAAATTTCTTTAACGGTTAAAAAGATGTGAAAATACAACATAATAATAAATTATAAATTGATGAATGTCTGTCGGTGTAGTATTATAGATTATAGGTAAAAAATATACCGACAGACATTCATACTCATATACAAATATACAGTATCAGTTTTTACTTTTTCCACAAACAGCTATATAAATAAATATTTTTTCATACATTTATTATTTGCTTAATTAAGGTACCTCTTATTAACTAACAACGGATATTATTTAAAGGTATTACGTGATATAAATACATTCTCTGGGATAAGGATTAATTAATTGCAAATATACGATAGATACAGCCCGAGTAAATTTCAGTTATAGGCCATTAAATAGGCGATTCATGAGCTATAAATTTAGCTATTTAATAACTAGCTTTCCGCCCGCGGCTCGCCCACGTTTTCAAAGAAAAACCCGCATAGTTTCCATTCCCATTGGATTTCTGGGATAAAACCTATCCTATGTGTTAATCCAAGTTACACTCTATATGTGTGCTAAATTCCATTGTAATCGGTTTAGTAGTATTTGCGTGAAAGAGTAATAAACATACATACATATACATACATCCAACCTCACAAACTTTCGCTTTTATTATATTAGTAGGAAGTAGGATAGGATAGGGTAGGTAAGTAACTTAGACTATACATCATTATTATAGGTATTCGTCTTCTTGAACTATTTTAAAGCGTAATCAGCGCGTATAGCGATCCGCCTAGGCGATTAACGAACCGGCTGATTTAACCAAAAGCTGCGGAAATCTATGATTTATTTATATAAAACTATGAAATCGCCGTTCTCGTAGCCTGCCCTTAATAAAAAGTTCACGTAAGTAATACATCCTCGTCTTAATTCCCCTTAGATTGAATACCGTAAGATTTCACACGTGTCCCGACTATCGAATGCGAGGCGATATGTATTCCATGGACCGGAGGGTTTAGGTTTATTTATCTTTAATCTCTTTATTCTTGTTTACTTAATAGTATCTGTATAGATTATAAAGTATTATAGTTTTTTACGAACGGGAATTGTGATTTTAAGACAAGGTTTGTTGTGAACTTGGGCCACGTTAATAAATAAACCATGATTCACGCTACACCGTGTCGCGACAGGGTTTTCCCCGTCCGGGGCTCGATCAAACATTATTATTTTCGTATGAAGTGATACTTACATGGCTCGGCCGTGCACGCACAGGGCCCGGATGGGGCAGGGCGTTGTGTATGGATATTGTTTAATTTGTTTCCCGACGTAGCGTGAATCATGCTTAATAAATGATGGATGCATGGAAGGATAGCTGATTGAGGAAATATTTTATTATCTACATATTTAATATTTATTCTGACTCCAGGGACATGGGATTGGATACCTAACATTTCAGGTGCAGTTTGACAGATGTCACATCGTCGACGGTCGGAGTTTTTATTCTTTGACATACCAAAATTATTATAAGAATATTTTCCGTAATTGAGGAAGTTTTATTTTATCCTGTCCGCGCTGTAGGGTCATAGCTATTAAAGGGATACACATCTCAAAGTGACAAAGTCGCTGGATATATTAAATGAGTAGATATGAAGTTAAAACTATATGATTTAATTAAAATATTCCTCAGAAATCACAATATGACATAAAATCCAGCCCACGCCAACATGTCATTACACTCAGGCCCAAACCCATCTATAATAATTTTATGAGCGAATTAAAAACTTTTGGTATCCAGCCCCGAATTTGTGAAACAATAGAAACTGTTAGGTTTATTTAGGGCTACAACAACAGTATTTATTTGTTTTAAAAATAAATAACAAATATGCTCGCTTTTGTTATTAAATTCTATTTAGGTTCGTTTTTGTGTAAAGGAAATATCCAGTTACATAATTTTATTTACGTGAAAATATTTTAAAGGCCTTGTTGTTTCGAATTACAATTCAAAGCTACAATGTCTTTTAAATTGTTCAACGTTCTGGAATTATTTTCAATTTTTCTCGAAATTTGAGGCTTTAGGCAAGGAAAGATAATTAGAAGAAATTTTAACTGTAGAATTTTCACACCGAGCCACTCTTACAAGGTGTACACCATTTTCAAAAGGTACAGAACTTCTAAATTCATAGCATTTATATAATTAAACATTTTATTGTGCTGCCAACATAAAATACAAAACAAACTTATACCAAATCAAGATACAGTAACTTTTCTTTTCCGTATTAATTTTATTAATTTTTCTTTCAATTAAGTGACAGCCCTACGTCCTCGCGTTATTAATTAGTGGGAAAGAGATAGAGATAAGTAATTACGAGACACTCGTGTGCTTAAACGTTTCCATAAGTAAATGAATTCCTCTAATCTGGTTTTGATGAAATTATTTTAATAAGCTTCTTCTAATAGAAGACCAGGGTGGTCAAGACCGGGTTGGTTTTGAAATTAAATAGGTTTTTTATATGCCAGGTTGTGTGGAGAAACTCTTTCAGGCAAAATCGGTTGATCGGATGGATGAAACTTGATACTGTGGTAGAGTCTTGATAAGCACATGGGCTAAATTAGAACGTCTATTATGCAAGAAGGTATATGTATCACCATAATTTGACCAACAGAAGCGGAACATCAACAAAAATGTATTAAAAACGTTTTTTTAATGCAGACGAAGTTGCATAGCTAGTCTAAAGAAATACATTCACATAAAATGCAATAGATAACTTGCTCCACACAAAGAACTAGCTAGCACGTACAAAATATTGAATTTAAAGTACAACGTGCAATTTTCGACATCTGCTCCCAAGTCCCGACTTCAGCACGCTGCTGAAACTTCTGAGTTTAATTGTTTGACTTTCATACATTCTTTGGTACAATTACGAATCATTGTTGGATTTTATATCTATTTTGTACATGGTAGAAACCACGCCTTGTTTCAATGTTGCTTCTGGCTGCTTGTTATATTTGGTGAAAAGCTTCCAAACTGTTAATTTGGACTATAATATCTTTCTGAAAGTCTTTAGATTGATCAATTGTTTTTTGCATCAAAGAGCAGCAAATAGGTATCGATCCATCCTGATAAACTTTCAGGTTTATGTTAGTAGTACGAAAAGATATTACGAGGAGGATATGAATATGAAAAATTTAAATATTATAGAAGAACACGAAAAATTATGAAATATTCTCAAACAGTACACCTATAAACAGCGATAAAAATAAAAGTATTGACAATTTCCCAAACACAGGTGTCACCTTTCCACAAATACAACGGAACCGTCCCAGCGTAGGAACACAAATATTATAATATTTTACAATCGGGCGGTTTGTTCAGCAATTCCATTATGAACCCGTTACCCGTGATCAATGAACACAAAACAATGGTCCCGTCGTTTTCATTCCACTTTTTCTTTTGTCTTTGTGATAATTTTGTCTCCTTTTGTGTTACAATTACGTTATGGCTATTGTTGATTTTACTTTATTCCGCGAATGTATCTTTGATGTTGTTAAAGAAATTTTTAGGGCACTTTCTGAACGTTAATTTTATTGTGTGGTGACAAAGAATTTGAAGCTAATTGTGTCTTCCTTTGATGATTTAGAGGTTTGGTGAAAGGGTTATTGTTCAGTAGTTCGATTCGATTTTATTAATTTGGTATCGCTTTTCCATTGTGTATCATTTTAATTTATACCTATTAACAACCCTGAAGTGTCTGTGCCTTACGATATACACAATTTTTTTACTATTTTAATTGCAAATATACAGTCTAAATGTTCTAATTTATAAAATACACTACGACCGAATTATCTTATTGCCTTTTTCTTGATTTATAAGTAAGCGATTTACACTAACTAAATTGAAAATTTACGCCCTCCCAAGATCACCTTTCCCACTTCATGTATAACCGGCCTAACAAAACTAAAGTGTTAATTCCCATCAATACTGGAATTGGTAACGAATCTAAAAGCGCACAATATCTCGCGGACGTAAATCACGTGTATTATTCTCAACTCATATACATATCATCTTATCCCTACGATACTCGTAAAATATGGCCCATTGATATGGAAATGCTGCCGAAGATTTGAATTGTACCAGTTTTTTACCTTTCGTAATGTTTGAGTATTTTGGAGGTGCGCTATTGTCAATTCTTTTGGCACTATCGTATATACAGAACTAGCTTTCCGTCCGCGGCTTCGCCCGCTTTGTCTAAAACATAATAAATTATATACTAAAACCTTCCTCTTGAATCACTCTATCTATTAACAAAAAACCGTATCAAAATCCAATGCGTAGTTTTAAAGATTTAGGTAAGCATACATAGGGACATAGGGACAGAGAAAGCGACTTTGTTTTATACTATGTAGTGGTTATATAGGTTAGTCTGCTCTTCTTGTAATATTTATAAAATAAAAACTTATTTTGAACGTATTTATTCAGTTAATTGTAACGATAAGTATCTTATTAAATAGTTAAACAAAGGGAAATGGAAAAAAAACCCAAAGCACGTCAGATATTATATTTTGCGTAAAGTTTTTCTGTATGTGTCTAACTGATTCTTGAATCTTTGTGCATCTTCTTCTACGTGGACATTTAAATTTTCTCATAAACTGTAGACAATTAAATCTAAATGTAAAACCCACATTTAGATTACCCACATACACGTGTGTTTTTCAGCTTCTCTTTTTTGAATCTCTATTCCACTCAGTTGTTATAATTAAAGAAACTGTTTAAAAGATACAGTAAAAATTAACCCGCATCTTATGAACACATGCTGCGGTTTTGTAAATTACTTTGTAAATTCATTATATTAAAAGAAAAAAGATTTTAACACTTAATTAGTGTAAATAGGCATTTAAATTAGACCTGTATTCTTTGTGATAAAAAATGAAATGAACACACAACATTAGTAAAATTTGAAAAATTGTAACATTACTTCAGGAACACAATGCATTATAAGGTTAAACAAAGTATACATAACTTTTAATATGAATAATAAGTTAGGGACCTTAATTGATAAATTTAAGTGGACCCTAGACCCTAGACAGTATAATAGTGGGGTTTGATGATCTATAAATTTATGTAATAACTTAGCAACGAAAATTTAGTACGTTAGTAATAAAGTATAGACAAATAAACTATTATAATTAATTATTACTTAAAACAGACAACGCTCTTATGCATTTTGATTTTGATCTCTATTAAGGTTACATAGTCATTTATACAAAACGGAATTTTAAACGCTACCCCACCAGCGCTCAATTTACCGTGACCCAATTCATAACGCAAAGAAAGCTATCCCAGATTCCCGAACATAAAACTAATTCGCTATTTGCAGTGCATTTCGCAGGCCATGAATAGAATTATCCGACCGCGCTCGGTTGGTCCCATCTCTCATTTACATACCGATGTCGGGGGCTACTCCTCGACTTGACGGTATTTGCACGTAAATCGACTGGGCTGTACTCCTGTCAAGGTGGGTCCACATTAATTGTATCTAGTAATCGTATCCCTAACAGGCGTATCGTATCGAGTATGCGTATCCTTGTGGACGCCCATTTTGATCATACCGTATCTTACGACTTTACATTATACATTATTTTTCCCATATCCGAAATTCCGAATTCGATACACGGTTAACAGTGATCGGGATGTATCATGATCGCGATCATCTATACTATAATATTTTACAGCTGAAGAGTATGTGTGTTTGTTTGTTTGAACGCGCTAATCTCAGGAACTACTGGTCCGATTTGAAAAATTATTTCTGTGTTAGATAGCCCATTTATCGAGGAAGGCTATAGGCTATAATATATCATCACGCTAAGACCAACAGGAGCGGAGCCACGTGGGTGAAACTGCGCGACACGGCTAGTTTTGGATACACGTCGATGCTACGCGACGCGACGGTCTGATACGCGAAAATGGTCAAGTGTGGACACACCTTAAATCGACTGGGCTGTACTAGGCATACTCGCGTAGGTACGTCGTGTCAGACGTTTCAAATTTGAATTTTAAACTAAGCGTCCCGTTTTGCGCCACGTAAATTCCCTGGGCCGGTTTTTAACACCATAGAATAGATAATTTGGATTTTGAATAATTTTATGTTACGTTCGGTAATTTATACAGTTCTGGAACTGTATTTTGCATCGTATTACCCGGTGTATACTTTCCCGCCGTTTCTACGTACGTATTATTTGAGTAAATTGAGGGCTTATGTTGTTGGTTGCTGTTTTATTGTAGTTTGGTTTTGAAGCTTTTAAGTTTTATTGGGAAAGAAATGGTTAAGAACAAATAAAAGTTATTTGAATATTGATTAGTAAACACTATTATTAATAGTTCTGTCTGTCTGTTTGAGTAATGGATTCTCGACCTCACATTTGCGTATAAGATTAGGAACCACAGATTTGGCTAAAAGAGTAGCTTAGTTTATGTTAAACATAGATTGTATTTAAATGACAATTACAGAATAAACAAAAACACAAAAAGAAGAAAATTCCCACTTCACACGAACAACCCCGCGTGCCAAAGCCAGTCTACGGACAAACGGATATAAACAAAAAGTTCATAACAAGATAATGATGCAGATGTCGGCTAAGCCACCAATAAACATTTTACAGCCGCCAGTTACGAAAATTTATTGTGAGGAATAAAATATAAGAGTCAGTCGCGAATTTATCGCTGTTTTAAAAGCAAATTGAATGGAAATTGCGTAGATCTTAATTTGAACTTTGGGTATGGGCTCGGATGGTGAATTTCGGTGATTATTTTGATGTATGTTACTTTGTTTATTGTGTTGAGGTAACTGGCTTTGTTTTTGTACAGAAGCGTGTGATTCAATTTATGATTATAATTTATATAGATACGTATTTGGATATGGATATTAGCTGTAGAGGTTCATGTTCCTGGTTTTTTACTCATCATAATATTATTATTACTAAGCAGGTTGATCGTTTTTTAAAAAAGCGCTTTTTTACAAAAAGCTAGTTACATAAAGTTACCCTGAGTGTTTCAATAACATTTGATGCAATTTTGTTAAAAACTGTTTAAATTTCCGTTTATTTCCACAGTTTTATCTTTAATTTGATCCTTTGTAACTTGTGAGATAATATGTATCATGTTTAATGTTCTCTATGTAAAGCTAATTTCCTTTTCTGTCCTCTTAACTATTAATTCATTTAATGTTTCTATCAAACCCTAAATAAGCCAATTTAATAGGTAATCTTTCAAGAGCAAGTTTACATCGTGAAAGCAACAGTGGAAGATATATCGTAATTTATGGTTCTGGCAAGATGCCATGCGGTTAGCCGCCTGGACCCGTGGCCGCTTGGAGATAACTTCAGACGTTTGAGATGTTGGGTTTTGTAGGGTTTTATAACGTTCTTGAATGGTATGAATATAGGTACGAGTCACTTTGCATGGGCTGTATTTTATTTCTGATCGATTCTATTTCGGTCGCTATAAAATTGTATTTTTATTCTTCGAGACATTTATTTGGCTGTGAACGTGTGACTTCGTGTCTTATAACTTCTTCACAACCAATATTTGCAATAATTGCCTGTTTGTTTATTTCTATTAATGTATGAAACCGTTGCACCAATTGTTTGAAGACCTTCCGCAGTTTATTCTGTATGGAAAAATGTTCAAAAAGAGATTCAAGGATGGCCAACCTTTTTTAATTTAAAATAGTGAAACTTTCTCTCGTTAAGTATCATGACATTAAAAAAATAATTTAAATAACTAACAATACATTAAAATGTAAAACATTTTCTCATACAATAATCGAACAAAGGCTGATTACAGATAGTGCGCAGTTTATTACAGTCTCCATTTAGAAGCAGCCGCCCCTGGCCGCGGGCCAAATCGTGCAATCGAAGGTTTAAGGTAACATTTCTATTTGTGTTGTTTTATTTTGTTATTTATGTATTTAAACAAGGGGGTGATAAAGGTAATGATTTTGGGTAATGATAAGTTCAATGATAATCGATTTTGGGGCTTAAGGCAAAGGAGTTCATTTGTACCCGCATGTGTAAAATGGATGTGACTCTTTATATTTTATAACTCCTAATAATTACTGCATACATACTTAGCTAAACATAACTGCAAAACACGCTCGATAAATTATTGTATTGTCACCGATGCTGGATTTGTGTACAAATTTTGAATTAAATATTTCCGTTTAAGGACTATTCCACCAGACCACCACAGCACATGCAGCAGCAGTTAACTAGCAATATAGTATAAGAGTTCAATGACCTTTGGCTTCTGCTAAATCCTAACAACCACAAAATATAAACTACAAAAATCTACTCACCCACATTTGTTTTTTGTTAGTTATCCGACTCTCTCACAATTTCCCAACTTGACTAAATGCGCAGTTCAGTTTTAGTTCCAGCCTCACTATTGGGTATGTTAACTAGCTGTGACCCGCGACGTGCTCTGAATTCTACTTTCAACTATAAACCACGTCAAAGAACTTCGAAAAATTTACTCCCAGAGTTGAAAGTAAGCTCTCAGTCGTAGTTGTTTCTCGCATTCAAATTATTTGCATCAAGTTCAGAGTGATTAGAACTTTACTTTAAATTTTAACGGATTAAAAGTAGCCTAAATGCTAGTTACTATAGGTAAGTGTGCTATAAGTTATAATTATAAAAGAAATGCACTAACTTTCCATTTCGTGTAATAAATAAATTGTAAAATGTTACATTGCATATCGAAATATTATCATGCAGCAATATTAGGCGTTTGAGTTTTGATAAAAATCCAAAAACAAAATGAACAATCCTATCCTATCCTACTAGTCCTATCTCCTACTAATATTAATTATTATAAATGCGAAAGATTGTGAGGATGGATGTATGTGTTGGTTTAGTTATTAGTAGATCTTTCACGCAAACTCTACTAAACCGATTTCAATTAAATTTAGTACACATATAGAGGGTAACTTGGATTTACACATGGGATAGGTTTTATATCGGAAATCCCACCGGAACGGGAACTATGCGGGTATCTTCGAAAACGCGGGCGAAGCCGCGGGCTGAAAGCTAGTACAATATAAATAACAAAAGAAATACGATTAATCCTCCATTACAATTAGTTCAAATAATTAATTATTATTATTTTTCAAATAATTATAATTAATATTTAATTATTGTTTATTTTTTTATTAGTTTAATTACATTTTAATTAGTTACTGACAATTAGTTCTTGCACATTACTTTAATTTATAAACACTACAGTAGATTCTTAATTAACTATACTAGTAGAATATTTCATTTGTTTGTCCCCAACAAGGCTAACAAAAAGTGAGCGTGGATAAATCACAGTCAATCTGTAGGAACTTGGAGACACAGGTTGAGAAATAGTCGTCTAATTAGGTTTCTAGATGTTTCTAGCGTCTAGGACTGAAATACTCTGTGTAGCTGCTCTAGATTAGGTTTTTTATTTATTTCTAAACTTTAATATTTATTATTTTATTTGGGAAGTAATTAAAAAAAGTAATGTCTGAAAATTCGTTCAATTTAGAAAACTAATTGCAATATTGAGACAAAAATGCTATTCTCTTTTTCTAACATATTATTGTTAAATACTTATACCATCACACATTATAAGTGATAAAAGCTATATTCATAATCTAACATTCTACGATTGTGATAATTATAATATGAACAACAATACTTACTGCAAAAACAAGAGGTGGAATAATAAAGATATTTCTATAAAATAAATTAAAACTATACTAATTCATATCAACGAATAACTTCCTAACAACTAACGAAAGTATTATTACCAACCGTGGATTATTCTTTCAAACTACTTCAATATTCAGCACGAAGTAGGAAAATAGTTCAATCGTAGTCTTATTTACTTTAATAAAAACTAAACTTGCTTTGGATAGGCTTTGAATTTTTAATGAAAACCACGATTATGCTGTAACTCAGACGTGAATCGACCAACTTTGGTTAAAGAGATTTTTCTGTTTTTTTGCTCGCTCGCTGTGATATCGGATGTCTTTATTGGAGTTATTTTTATAACGAAAGGATAATATTATGACCTTTAGTATTTATTTGGTATACTTTTTCTGTATTAAAATACATACAGCAATATACCTATCAAGAGTTTATAAATTAATTAGCATATGGCAATTTGTAAAAATTTATTTTTACCACATTAACAATATTGTACGAAAAAAGTGGAGTCCCATGTCCCCTATTGGGGTAAGGGGCAGATGCATTATACGTCTGTTTCACTGATCGATTTTCTTTAGGGATAAGTAGGTGATCAGCCTTCTGTGTCCTGCCAGACCGAGACATTTTTTTCTGCGTCTCCACCAGGAATCGAACCCAGGACCCCTCGGTGTTACGCTCACGCCACCACTGTACCAAGGACGCGGTCATTATTGTACGATACTTCTCCATAAATAAAAAATATAGTATCAATTATTTGTTACTCAATTTCATTCTACAATCCAACATCTATATAAACCAACATTCCCATTGAAAGCCTAATAAACAGTGCATTGCCCTTATTACAGAGGCCATTAAAGCAATATTAATGTCTCATAAATAGTCCATAGCCCAAGGTCATTGTGGTCCCGATGATATACGAGAGAACCCAAAACTTCTAGGATTGATCCTAACTTTATGGCGTCTTGCTTTGTTTATGGATACGTTGGATTTTAACAGTATAGTTAGCGGGTAATAATCTAAATATGTAGATTCTAGAGATATATTTTGTTTGTAGGTTTGTGTGTTCAAAAATAACTGGAATAAAATTGAAATGGTTGTGCTGGATACACATTTAGAAAGTCCTATTTTCTTTGGATACCTGCTATGCAAGCTAGGAATTTTAATTTATGAAATGTTTTTCACAACAGAACCTATATTTTCCTACCTGCTAGATAAAATAAAAAAAGACGTGTGGCACTCGGGGACTGCCGCGGTAAAGCTATTGCATAACATGCCTTCAAGCCACACCTCCGAGCCCGTCGGAGTGGGGAGCATGAGGTTTTTTCGTTACGGAATTTCTCGATTCGCTCCCCGCGCTCAAGGCCCGCGATAGAAGCTATGCAATAGCATAAAAAACTTACAGAAGAAACAATAGAGTTTTTTGCAGGTTGTAGAAACTGCTTTCCAAACCGCAGGGATTTTTTTTCTGTATTTTGACTGTTCAAAAGCGCTTTTAAACAAAGTCTAGTTGTAATAAATAAATGTTTGACTATGAGTTTGAAAACAAAACCTTTTTCTGCCATCATTTATTTTCCTTTGTGGCTTTAATTATGTACTTTACCAGATGAAAACCAATTAATTAAAGATTTTCTTTCTCTTTTTTGTAAATTTGTTAATGTTTGTCGAAGGCATAAAAACAACAATAAGGGGCGAAGGCGCGATTCTAAGTAATATATATATAGGACATTGTCGGCCATTTGAGTTTTATCTGCTCGTTATTGGGGAGCGTAAACATTTGTCGGCGAGTGTCGGTCTCAGTATGCCAGTATCGTTATTCTATTTCGGTCTTTTTGCAAGTTAAATTCTATCAGAGCCCATTATAATAGCTGCTGGTGATTCGAATGGAATCGAAGTTTTGTTTTCCTCTCGAGACCGAATGCAAAACAAAATTTAAATGAAATGCTCTGAAAGGATTTTCCCCCATAGTTGTAACTAGCATACAATCATTGTGATAAACTGAAGAAGCTTGCCATCTGAATATTTTTCTCCCTGCCCTTTTTTCTCACTAAAAGTTCCTATTCTTCATCTTTCTCTTAGATGTTATTTTATGGGTATTTATTAAGAGGTTTGTATCTATCCAAATCCGACTTATACCTATATCAATAATCTAATGAACTTTTATTTTTCATATAAATTAAGTTGATAATAGACCATCATGATAAATATGTATTTAATTATCTTATTCTGTACAAGATTTTATTAGACTGAGATGTTCGCAAAATGTATCTATATATATATATATGTGTATTGGTTTTGCATAGGTAGGTATATTCGAAAGTATCAAAATATTACCCGTATGATAGTTACTTAATAACTGACCAATTAAAAAAAGAAATCCAATCTCAAAATCGAATGCTTCCTCAATTCGCTTCCAGAACTCAAATAAAAACGAGACATTACTCCCAGACTATCTTAGTTCTATTCTACAGCACCTATATTTATAGGCGACAGGAAACGGCTAATGCAGCCTTCCGTTTCCTTAATGATATTTGTTTTTCTGTCTGTATTTGCTTCGCTGGGAATCCCGGGGTTATTTTTTCGTGACAAATTGTTTTTATAGCGACTGTTTATTTTGGTTTTTGAATGGGAATTAGTTTCATTGGCTGGTGATACAGTTTTGGTAGTGTTGTATATATATTGAATTGGAATTTATGGATGAATAGTTCAGATGAAAGGAGTATATAGTTTAAACTTAATGAAGGTCCTGTTCACTTGTATTATTATTATTTTTGTTACAAACTCATTGCAATTCTGAAAACGAGAACGGAACCGAAATTAATTACAAATTTACAGATCAAGATGAGGAAACTGTTAACACAATTTGCAGCGAAAAATAATTTTAAGTACGATCTTACACCCACAAATCAATAAATACAATAAAAGGTAATCTTGTAATAACAATTATCCATGAATTTAATCAGTAATCGGTATATCCTACACTACGTTAAAAATTCAAAACGCATACATTGAAGTATCACTTATAATTTTCTAAACTACCCTCGAATTCAAGCAGCAATGTATATACTTCTTAGTGAAAAGGTTTATATGTGCGATCTAATTTAAACGGAGTACCTTACTAGATTAATTGACTATTAACTTTTCGGCTCCGGCCGAGATCCCTATTCGTTGTTTTGTGTACAAAATGAGGGTAGAATGGGAAATGTTTTTCTCACTGAAATAGTTTTTGTCAAACAAATGAGCTGTTTCATTGAATAGATTTATTCTGCTTGATTGCAATGTAACTAGTATATTTTTTACAATTTGAAAGAAATATAAAATTGAAGTAAGGGATATAAGATACTAATAAAGTTTTTGTTACTATTATATTGTGTTTTTATTAGTACCTAGAATTTTTAAGTACAACAAATAAAAATTTTGATGTACAACAATTATATTGCATTTAGAATCATAGGCCAACATTAATACCCGTTGATTACCCGAAATATGCAACAGACTAATCGCTAAGATAACATAGAATTATTATCAAATTACTAAAAGGAAAAAAATAATACTAGATATTTTTCATTAACAACAACTAAACAAAATCTATGGAGCAACGTATTATATCACACACACAACTACCCTATCATTTCGTCACGAATAGTTTATACAGTTCATTGTGACGTAAATATTTAAAAAGGGTCAGTCATTTAGCTTGTAACACACAAATTTCACAACGTACATACCGTTTTACTGCTCTCGTACTAAACACCAATAGTACCTAAGCCTCATACATTGCTAGACAAAATACGTAAGGACATTCAAACCTCTGGAGGTATCTCTGGAGGATCGATAGAAGGAATCTAATGAGCTAATTTGTATTCTCGAAGGTTCTGGAACCTTCTGCCACATCGGCTAGCGATGAAACGAAAACACGTTAAACATGCTTGCTCGTGAGTCGTGACAATACACACACATTTTGAATTTGATTTCCACTGAAAATCGCTTTTATTAAGGTTGCAATGTATGACTGAACCTGCCTATTGTTTAACCTATAGTTTGGAGTAATCCTACAAGTTAGAAATAGGAACAATATATGGATTTACAACGCTTATTACTACGCTTAATATTTATTTTTAACGTACGGCGTTATTTATTTATTTATTTATACATCTTTGACTTACAGTACAAAACATACCAAAACGCACAAAGATAACAATTATTACAAAGTCTGACTTAAAAATAAGGTACAATTAGAGACAAACGATACAATATTAACATTAAATAGGTCCACTTCAGATTTAGCACGTAAAAATTTATTTAACAAACTGAGTGCATGATGGGTGGGTGCACTCCAAGCGGCTCGCGTCCGGAGCAGGCTCTCCGCGAACAGCGGACGCGAGCGCCACTGCACGGAGCAGCTCGGTGCCCACACTCCACAGGCCCCCAGTGCCACGGGATTGTCAATTTTGCTATTTAACAGCAGATAATAATGAACCATAAGCGCGCGCTCGCGTCGTAGCTCGAGTGTATCCATTCCAACCATCCCCGTAACGTACAAGGATGGATATAAGTAGGGATAATATCCATACATCTTCCGGAAAAGGCATCTTGAGAACTTACGTTGAATTTTTTCAATCATTAACGTGTAAATTTTTTCATGCGGGCTCCACACGATAGCGTTATATTCAAGCGATATGCTCATAATAGTAGCCTATATGGTCCAGAATATAATTTTTCTCTCCGTCAAATATCATTCAGATCGTATCAGTAGTTACGTGAGTGAGTAACAATCATTTATCTGTACACAAATACTTAATTTCTTATGAAGAATAGGCGTTCATAATAAATAGGATTCAACCCAATATACATATATATTATAGAGTTACTATAGTAGGTATTTATAGTTGTGTATAAGCTCAAAAAGCTATAAGCTTTTCTTTAATCATAATATTATTAACAATTAGGTATCACTAGCTGATAACAGTTTTCACAGAAAAGCAAAATATAGTTACAGAGTCTTGAAAAAGCTACATATCAGTTGACCTCATTGCATCAGATTTTTATTGAATACAATACCGGTTAAATATTACGTATTCGAGTTGAATATTAAACATATATATTTGCCACACTCGACTGTGCTAGTGTTGTGCTATAGTTAATAGTTAATATTAACGGTGACAATATTTCAATCACTGTTATAAATCACTAAATCACTGTATAACATATTATTTGTATTGAAAAAAAAAATACTTAAGCAACTGATTAAAGTGTGTAAAAGTACTTTTCACGCCTTTCTTTTGTTTGTTAAGGGCTTGGTCTAGTATTGCAAACAAATGCATCCTGTCATCCTATATGTAAATAATACAAATGTACTAAGGGAAAGTTGCTCCACTTAATTTTTAAAAATTAAATCATTCGTATGCATAATTTAATATTCGTAATAAGTTGGCGTGTAGTGCCGCTCACGAATAGCACTACTCCATCTCTTCCCGTGGATGTCGTAAAAGCCGACTAAGGGATCTCTACCGAGAGGCGGGCAGCAGCGCCTCTTGAGAATCATACCACCATACTGCGATCACCAACACGCCTGCCAAGCGTGGTGATTATGGCAAATTCCCCCCAAAATGTGAATCATAATAAAAACCATGACAAGTACAACTCTAAAGCCCCGGCCCCCAGTACCCGGCAGCCCCGCTATTCCTGGCTACGATAGCGGCCATGGTCACGGCGGGGCAGGGGGTGCTAAGAATCTCCGGAAGAGATACGGCTATCAACGACGACGACTTGACCTGGCAACGTATAACACACGTACTCTGCGGAATGACGAGAAAATATACGAACTGGAAGAAGAAATAAGCGGTTTGAAATGGGATATTATTGGATTGTCGGAGGTCCGAAGAGAGGGAGAGGACACATTGACTCTTAAATCTGGAAACTTATTCTACCATCGTGAAGGTGACCAAAAGTCCCAAGGAGGGATCGGATTCCTTGTTAATAAGTCGCTTGCAAACAATATTTCTGAGATAGGAAGCGTGTCCGCTAGGGTAGCATATCTTACACTCAAAATGACCAAACGGTATTCCCTGAAAGTAATACAAGTATATGCACCGACGACAGCTTATCCAGATGAAGAAGTAGAATCCATGTATGAAGATATCGCTAAAGCCATTAACATTGCTAAAACATATTATACTGTGATCATGGGCGATTTTAATGCGAAAGTGGGCACAAAGAATGCAGACGAGACAAGGATTGGACTTTTTGGGACGGGAGTCAGGAACCCCAGAGGACAAATGCTTTTGGATTTTATGGAGAGAGAGGGCCTGTACCTGATGAACTCATTCTTTAAAAAACCGAAGCAACGAAAGTGGACCTGGATTAGTCCGGACGGATCTATTAAGAACGAAATTGATTTTATTCTTTCCACGAAACGACATATATTTAACAACGTCTCAGTGATTAGTAGGCTTAAAACTGGTAGCGATCATCGTTTGGTTAGAGGAACGTTAAATATCAATGTTCGGATGGAAAGATCGCAACTGGTCAGACCCACTTTTCGTCGTTTAAATCCAAGTTTCCAAAAACAAGAAAGCTTTCAGCTCGAACTTCAGAATAAATTCGAAGCGCTACAAGACCTTGATTCTGTCGACGACCTAAATGACTCCATAGTAAAAACTATATATTCAACTGGTTTGACGCATTTAAAGACCCCCCAAAAAACTAAAAACCAAAAGATCTCGGAAGTTACTCTAAAACTCATGGAAGAACGTCGCCAAATGAGGTTACAAACGTCGACGGACAAAGAACATTACTCACAGCTTAACAAGCAGATCTCCAAGTCACTGAGATATGATATTAGAAAAGCTAACACGATCCACATACAAGATACAATTGAGCGAAATAAAGGCTCCAAAGTATTTGCAAGGGATCTCCGTATCGGACATAGCCATATGACTCAGCTGAAGACCGAAAGCAATGTTCTTGTCTCGTCCAAGTCAGAGATGCTAGGAGTAATTGAAAGATATTACAGCAATCTATATGCTTCACAGATCCAGCCGCCAACGAATGAAAAAGATAAAAGAGCCAAGCTTACTCGCCATCATACCGATGATATCCCAGATGTTAGCTTGTATGAAATTAGATCAGCTCTCAAACAAATGAAAAACAACAAAGCCCCAGGGGAAGACGGTATTACAACTGAACTACTTAAAGCTGGTGGAAAACCAATACTACAAGTCCTACAAAGGTTATTCAATTCCGTTATCCTGAACGCTACCCCACCAGAGTCGTGGAGCAAAAGCGTAGTGGTTTTGTTTTTCAAGAAGGGTGATAAGACACTCCTAAAAAATTATAGACCTATCTCACTTTTGAGCCACATATACAAGCTTTTTTCCAGAATTTTGACAAATCGCATAACACGAAAATTGGATGACTCCCAGCCTCCCGAGCAAGCCGGTTTCCGCAAATCATTTAGTACCATGGATCATATCCACACGCTGCGGCAGATTATACAGAAGTACGAAGAGTATAATCTGCCGCTCTGTCTAGCATTCGTGGACTACGAGAAAGCGTTTGATTCGGTGGAAACCTGGGCTGTACTTCAGGCTCTCCAACGATGCAGAATAGATAGTAGGTATATCGAAGTACTGAGAGGATTATATAACAAGGCCAATATGACAGTCCGTCTCCAAGACCAGAACACAAAATCAATTCCTATACGGAAAGGCGTACGACAAGGAGACGTGATCTCACCCAAGCTCTTCACTGCCACCTTAGAAGACATCTTCAAACTTCTGGATTGGAAAGAATCAGGAATAAACATCAATGGGCGATATCTCTCTCATCTTCGGTTTGCAGACGATATAGTTCTCATGGCGGAATCTCTTGATGACCTGAAGAAAATGCTAGAAGACCTCCATAAAGTATCCCAACAGGTAGGCCTAAAGATGAATATGGATAAAACAAAGATTATGTTCAATGCCCACATCGAAGCTAAACCTGTCTCTCTGGGATGCTGTGAACTCGAAATTGTCAAGGAATATATATACCTGGGACAAACGATCCAGCTAGGTAAATTCAATTTCGAGAAGGAGATAAACCGCCGAATCCAACTAGGATGGGCAGCTTACGGGAAGCTACGCACGATCTTCTCATCAAACATACCGCAATGCCTAAAAACAAAAGTATACAACCAGTGTGTGTTGCCAGTTATAACATATGGCGCAGAGACATGGTCGTTTACAAAGGGCCTGATAAATAAATTAAGAGTGACCCAACGAGCTATGGAGAGAGCAATGCTCGGAATTTCTCTGCGCGACAAGATCCGCAATACGGAAATTCGCAGACGAACGAAGGTAACTGACATTGCTCTCAGAATCTCCAAACTAAAATGGCAGTGGGCAGGCCACATAGCCCGCAGGACCGATGCTCGTTGGGGAATACAGGTCCTTGAATGGCGACCAAGAACCGGACGGCGCACTGTTGGACGCCCTCCCACAAGATGGTCGGATGATATAGTTAAGACAGCTGGGCGCAGATGGTTAAGCAAAGCCAAAGATCGGCAACTGTGGCACAGTATGGGGGAGGCCTACGTCCAACAGTGGACTTATCCGGGCTGAATGGATGGATGGATGGATGGAATAAGTACCAAAAATGACAATTTGAAACAATTTTCGTGAAAATTACACCGGGTGATTTTTTTTTATCAGTACACAAAATTTGCGAATACTTTCTATTGATATCTTCAACTTCATGTTTATATAACTGATCAACTTTTACAAAGAAATTTGGACGAAATATAAAAAAAAATAAGCTTTCCATACAAAATGCAGAACTCTATACATTTTTTCGACCTAAGTTTCTTAGTGAAAGTTGTTCAGTTTAACTAATAAAACGGATAAACAAATTTTATATATAATAAAAAAAATGTAATGTTTGTGTTAAATGAAAACAAAAGATATTTATTTCTGACTAGCTTCCGCCCGCGACTCCATCCGCGCGGATGTCAGTCTTAGCGTCTTCTACAGATTTATTATATTATGTGCAATATATAGATTTACTAGCTTTCCGCCCGCGGCTTCGCCCGCTTTGTCTAAAACATAATAAATTATATACTAAAACCTTCCTCTTGAATCACTCTATCTATTAAAAAAAACCGCATCAAAATCCGTTGCGTAGTTTCAAAGATTTAAGCATACATAGGGACATAGGGACATATGGACATAGGGACAGAGAAAGCTACTTTGTTTTATACTATGTAGTGATATTGATAAACCTAATAAATCTTTTGCTAGCATTCTGATGCTTTATCGGTTGCACTGGATTTATCTCTTTTTTTTCAATCGCTTGAATGATATAGGATGGGTTCTTGATGGGCATCGAATGCTGAAGTCTCGAATCAATCAATTCTGACAGTAGGCAATTTATGTAAAATCTTGATAATGGTCCATCATTTTATTTTGCCTAAACGTTACATACTTTTTTATATATTCTATTTTTAACGAATTATTCACTCCAGTCCAAACAGCAAATAAGCAGACTTCTGCTTCTGCAACGTTTAGTTGTCCCTGAATTTAGAAAAAATAGTTATGATTCTTATCTATGACAAAAGTGTTATTTTTTGCATTGTATTTCAAATATTAAAATTTTTTTTAACCGCATCTTCCGCATTCATGTCTTTTGCCGGAATTAGACATTTAACTTCTACTAGTCCCATTTTCCCTTTTTGATATGGGAGTGTATAAAGTAAATTTTTTAGATATTTCTCGTTATACTTTTAAAAAGTTATTATTG
>CAJQZN010040041.1:43027-54230 GCA_907164685.1 Colias eurytheme
GCTACCACTGAAGGATGTTTCATTGTGATCAGCAAATTTTCACCACTGTTGTCGATTATTTGTTTTTCATTTTTAATCAGCAATTGGGAATCATCAGTTTTGTTTTTTGCAGATTGGTGATGTACCCTAACAATACGTCGAAAAGGGAAAGCATCAACGAATTATCGTTTTCGTCCTCTTTTTTTATTCTTCGCGTCTCTGTTACTTCTGTTTGTTTAGTTCTCAACACCCACTGAATTTTCTATGTTATTGTGATCTTCCATTACATCTGAGTTTTGATGATGTGATGATAATCCATTCGTTTTAATATTGGTACTTAGAGTTGGTAGACTAAACTAGAAATGGCGGACTAAATTTGTCAGCGCGTCTGTAAGATCAGAATATAAAACCAACATCCTGTATTTAAGTTACAAAATTAATAATCAAACAACATGCCGCTACGTTGAAAATGACTAGAAGAAAAAATTAAAACACCTCGGATCAATTTTGGAGTAAACAAATCATTTTCCCCGTATGGGGATTTCCCCGGATGAACTTGGGAAGTTCAAGTTCTCAATACAAGTTTATATCATATTTCGTATTTCTCAAACGAAAAATAAACATTTTTGGAACTTCAAAAAAAAATATATTATAAGAAAATTTATGAGCTTACTTTAGTTTTAAAGAAATATACATCCCTTTACTGACACCCCGTAAAATAAAGAAATTGTTGCCAATCACCTTTGCAATCTATTTGGTTTCATTAACTTTATGTTCGAAGATAATTTTTTTTCTAGTAGTTACACGCGTATTTTTTTCGTTTATTTTCCATATCGAAATCAAATGTTTAAAAATACGAATATTTGCACAAAACTAAGATAAAAATAATCAATTAACAAAAATATTAAATTTAATGAAGTAGAGCAACTTTCACTTCGGTATGAAGGAAAATCGAGCGTAGAGCACACGTCAGAACGCTCCGGCCCAAGGAGCGCGACTAAAGAAATTCGCTAGGATTTTTCCTAATTATTTTAAATATTTTTTTAATATTTAAAGAATTATCAAAATTCAAAAAAAAATTTTTTTAAAGGATTAATACTCATTGGTCTTCAACCAACTCGAATAAATTAATGGAAAAAATAACTTTTAGCAGTATTTATCAATAGATTTTGTAAGGCAAAAAATGGGAAATTTAATGAATTTATAACGTTCTAATTAAGAAAATCATAAGTTTTTCGGCAATTGTATTCAGCAGTTTTTAATAACGAGTATATAAGGATAATAATGTGCTGATCAGATTGTGTAAATTGTAATCGGTTGCAACGTAGTGAGTGCACAAACTTAGCTCGAAATGTCTTTGGGGGAAAGAGACTTATCTTGAAGGCCTGATTAAGGTAACATAAAGTAACTTTATAAATGTGAAAAAATTCACGCGCATTGCGTATATAACACTAATTGATAAACAAGAAAAAAAAATTCAGTTTATCATTTCATTAGCCGGGAAAAAATTGTCAAATAACTTGTTGAAAACGCAATTTTGCTAGACTGCAGCCTTAAGACGATTTTGTTTAAAAAGATTACAATTTCGTCAAACTAAAATGATTTCCACAAGTGTAAAGAAAAACTAACCAAAATTGTGTAACTAACGTTCTCTTTTTCATGTTAATAAATTTTTTATACACACTCAGTTATCACTTATCAGAAAAAGTAACAAAACGAAAATATTATTACCATCCAGTGAAATAAAAACTTACTGGAAGGAACAGCAATGAAAGGAAAAAATAGCAGTGACTACAAACTTACATTCTTTACGACACATCCCTAGCTCGTAGGAATAGAAGTGAAATACCTCGGAGCCTATAAATCAAGACCTTTTGGATGAGGGATACAATATTTCTGGCATGGTTCATTTTATATATTGCGTTATATTTCTAGAAGCAGTGTGAAACGAACGTTAACATTTTATTTAGTATCGTATTATGGGAAAATGTATGCGCTTTATATTTACGTAGAGCTATAAAATATTGTTCATGAAATATTAATGAGTACGTTTCGCGAGGATTTAGAGGTTATGGAGTGAAGTTTTAAACTTATTCTTTGAGCTATACTCAAGTTTGTGTTACATTGTGTTGTATAATAAACAATTGATTTCAAACACGTTACTAAATACTAAAATAGCTAATAACCATTATTAGTACTAACTATAAGTTATGATTTCGGCGGGTCCTTATAATTATATTGTCGAATCATTGTGTGATGTATTCTAGACTGAAATATAGTTTAAAATTTTTACTTTTCTAATTTTGTAGAGCTTTTACGGTAAAGCTAGGATAAACACACAGAAGATAATAATTATATCTACACATTATTATATGTGTGTCATATGGTGGAAATAGTTCTTAATTTTTAGATGTAATGACTAACATTAATACTTAGGTTTTTATTTTATACTAACAAATGGATTTGCGATATCCGAATTTTATGCTAAATAAATAAATAAAAATAAATTAATAACTTTACATTGGTATTTTAAAGTTAATTTCTTAATTTTTAAAACCTTTCCTTGTACTTATTCTACAACTTCTTGAGAAAAGAACATCCAAAATATCCTTAAAACAGAAACAAAGAGAATCCAACGCGAACATAACATTACCCTGATGAAATGAAACGGAATAAAAACTCCACTTGAAAAAATTCTCAAGTCTTGTTATCATTGCAGTTCGGTTTAAATTAACATTGACAAAAAGATTTATATTTATATCTTCTTCATATATCATTATTGGAAACTTTACCTGCATAATATTACTGTATATTGACTCAGAAAGAAATATAATAAGGCCCTTCAGATTAAGAAATTTTTAATTAAATAAATAAATAAAAAGCTCATTTATTTGCCTTCACAACTTAAAACTATTACAAACGAACTAATTAAATAAGTATGTATGTATATGGGATTAGTCTATACCAATCCTATTTCAATTAAAAATTTATTTAGCATAATGCTTGCAAGATAGGAAAAGGATTAGAAATGGTCTCTCTACATAATTTCTTCCTTTAATAAAGATGAGCAAGTATATATAATACTAGCTGTGCTCCGCGGTTTCACCCGCATTGCTCAGCTCCTGTTGATCTCAGGGTAAATCAAATCAAATCAAATCAAATCAGTTTAATATAATAATGTAAATAATAGATAATGATATAAAGCCTCCTCGATAAATGGGCTTTCTAACACTGAAATAATTTTTCAAATCGGACCAGTAGTTCCCGATTGTAGTGTGTAGAGCGATGTTTGATCATCACTTACATAAAAAAAAAACAGTTTTTACAAGCTTAGGATTCTGGTGTTAGTTTAAATTTGTTAAATTATTGTGTAAAAATTAATGATTTATTTATGATGTCAATTATGTATTCAGATAGATAATTAATAACATTTTAGCAAAGGTCTACGAGAGGATTAAGATAATAATAGTAGAAAATAAGCGTAAGAAATTATTATTATAAGTGGATAATATATAATTCTGGGATTACTTTTGACCCAAGGGAATTGTTCTGTGTCATAAATAATTACTGGTCGTCTGGATTATTAGTTTTATTGTTATATTTTCAAAGTAATAAATGGAATTAATCAACTGTATGAATATAGAAATGTTTATTGAATCTGAATTCAAATGAAATAATAATTATTACAGGTAAATTAGCTTGGAGAAATTTTTGCGTTTGTAGTAGTGTATGGTCAGCAAATAAAATAAAACAACATTTTATTTTTAGTTTTTATTTTATACAGGGTTACTTGTAAAACACCAGCAACCTCGCAGGACAAGATAGCTAACATCATAAGTAACAACATTTGTTCTACGACTTTTGGCATAACGCAATAAATTATTTTTAAATGATTTTTTAAACTTTTATTGTACTCTCCTTACATTTGTAAGTCTATGTTCTATTAATTATCGGATGGACGACGCGACGCCCCCTTCCCCCTCTCGTTCGCTTTTTGTTTACGTAATTTTTGGGAGGCGTAGAGTTTATAATATTCAGACGGAAAATTAAATGAATATTTATTTTTGTATGAAAATAAAATCTAACAAATTATCAAAAGTCGAAATGTTGTTACTTATGATGTTAGCTATCTTGTCCTGCGAGGTTGCCGGTGTTTTACAAGTAACCCTGTATATATGTATAAGGGATTTTAAATTAAACTATATGTGTTTCTCCTCTGAAAAAGATGAGACTTTATTTTAATATTTGCACATTTAACATACATATAACTTTTACATTAACAATGTTACTAAAATGAAAAATTTACTAACCTGAAAAAGAAACGACATTTAAAGTTTAATTCTTTAGTTTGAGAAGTCAAAGGCTTGCCTCGACCATGTTTTAACACTGGAGCCATATTGAATTAACAATATAAAGTTACAACACTTACACACAAATTAAACACTAGTTATGGCCCTGCCTTCATACAAAACTGCTGAATACGCCGTTCGCACGGGAATAGAATGTGGATGCGATTTCCCTTAGTTAGCATCCAAGCTTACGTCTCATTCATTCTTTAACTCCGGTCTGCATCGTGCAGACATGGGTGTAAAAGTCTCATTTTAGCTATTAAATGTAGTTTTTAAGTACATCTGAGTTTTCATTTGGGGCCTCCGGCTGCGGGACATGTAATTCACTTCAACAAATATTATAACAATAATATCAAATAATAACAACAATCAACAAATACAAAATTTATCAATTAAACTACGTACATAATAATTATAATTTTTGAATGAAATGTGCTTTATGTTCTAACGTTACCAAACGACTGCACGTGGCACCTGCGGACAGCGTAAACTGGTTTATTCTGGTTTTGTGCGTGTTTCCACTTTCCACTATCAAGTGACGATTTATTTATTTGTTTTGTTTCGTAATTATTATGGTCAAATATTAATTATGAAACAAATTATTATGGACACGATATTTTATTGTTTCACGGTAGTCGCCTTGTCGTTTGCTCAAGGACGTAAAATTGAATGATATATTTTTTTTTATAAAGTCAAAACCATTTTCTTTCAAATAAAAACTTGTTTTTATTGAAAACAAAAGTGTTGCTAGGAATAAGTATAAAATTAAATAGTAATGTTAGGATATCGAAACATTTTTGTATAGGCCAGAACGATATAGTGGAAACGCGCTCTAAGATCTGAGTAATATACACACCACTACATATGCAAAAATTTCTCCAAGCTAATTTACCTGTATTATTCTAAAGGCCTAAACAATAATACTGAAAGCACATAAACAATAATACAATAATATTTTCTATCTTATCTAAACAAACAAAAATCTATAAATACAATTTTCTTACCTGTCTTTGTTCAAAAGTTACGTTTATCAAAAATTTATAATTATTTCCCATATTATAATAACGATAATCACTATAAAGAACCTACTATGTATTTATAAAGAACCGACCCCAAACTTTCAGAATTTTGCATATTCAAAAGCGGAAGACATAAAACCTGTAAGATCACATAAGTGTATCGAAGCATAAAATTTCTTCACATTCGTTCAATCACAGCGTATAAAATATTAAAACCGTTTCCTCGCTACATTCCCTATAATAGAGCAAATAAACTGTAACTGAGACAGGGCCGAAATAAATACGCGCGGACTTTTGAAGCCTTTGTATAAAATAGGGCCCCAATTATGAAGCCTACTTCTGTCTATATTTGTTTGTGTTTGTTGTAGGACAAATATTTGTAATTGTAGGCTATTAAATAGTTACTGTTAAAAGACTGATGCAGTATTCAAAATTAAAAAAAAAGCACACAGAAAACGTACCCTCTCCGATAATAAAGTTGACCAAACAAAAAACTATTTGAAATGCCTACAGGAGAAATATGTAATACTGGCTCAAAATTAAATAAAACAGTATTCCAAAAAATATACAAACCTTTAAAACTTTCTCCTTTGTAATATTGAGTTAAAACTTAAAATGAAGTGTATTGGTTACCATTTCATTCTGTAAGTAAATTTAAATGAAATAAATGTAATGAAAAGCATGCCAAATTAATTAAAAATATACTAACCAAAAATATTTCTAGTATTCTACATCGTAGCTCCGGCCCTGTACAGGGAGTACTTTATTGCACAAACAACGATACAAAGGCAGAAGGTATATTTCTGCCTTTGAATTTAGACGAATAAACGGTTGCAAAGCCCGTCCCTTGGAATTAAGGATTATGCTCGAGCGTACGACCGACGTCTTTGTTTTTAAAATCTTATAATTCCTTGTTTTATCTGTATTTCGTAAATAAAATAAGATATATTAGCAGAATTCTTATATTGAAATAGAATTACAGAAGGGAGAGAAAGAAATTCGTCGGAATCGTTTATTTTGAGCAATGTCAGTTGTAAGTCTTCTTAGGAAATTAATTTCGGTATCTCGTTAGAAACTTAAGTGCTATGGAAATTAGGGAACTTAAAACATTCAATGTGTATTTCTTTAAACTCAAACTCAAACTCAAACTCAAATAGATCAAGAAGATTTAAATAGATAATATGTACATAATATACACAGTAGTATCTTCGTGAATAATGTGTAAAGGGTCCTTGAATGAAACATCTTTATGTTGTTTGTGAAGAGGAAAAGATCGATAAGAGTGTTTTTTAGACATTTGTACAAAACAAATTACTTATACTTTTTTGTAATCGGTACATCACTATTTACGTGAAAGAGTAACAAACATCCATCCTCACAAACTTTAAAATATTAGTAAGAAGTAGGATATCAACGACGTCTCTATTATTTTTAAATTAATAAAAAATCCTTATGAACTACAGACACGGAAAACCTTTTTTTATATTTCTACTAGCGGTCCGCCCCGGCTCCGCCCGTGGTACATATGAAAAATATATGTTGGCCGATTCTCAGACTTACCCGATATATGCCCGATATGCACAGAAAATTTCATGAGAATCGGTCCACTCGTTTCGGAGGAGTATGCAGACTAACATTGTGACACGAGAATTTTATATATAAGATAAAATATAACAAAAGCAAATCTGCATGTATAAGTACGCACCTGCAGTTAAACTCAAACCCTCAACTAAATAATAAGCAGCGGTTAAACCACGGTTTAACATAAACGAGTTTTCCGCTTCGTTCGTATTTCATGGTTTACGACGCCATAATTTAACAGCCATAAATGCTGTCAAAGAAACTAAACAAGTAATTATTCTAAGTGTAGGAAAAAGCTTTTTTATCGCGTTAAATCATATGGATTTTTACCTTTTCATTTATTTGTAAATTAGGATCGAGTCTGTCTATCTGTTTGTTTCAGTTGATTTTAAGAATTTTAATCACCCACAACACCCACTTACAAGATAATAGCACAATAATAGTTTCACGAACTGGTCAATTAGATGCAAGAATACATACTTACATAGCACAATATTTTTTATTGAAACAAACAAGATAGATAATATTATTTAAAAAATCACCATATAATCCTTTTGCTTCAAAATAACGTGAATAAGTAATACATTATCACCTTTACACTTATTAACACACAATAATAATTCAAAAAATCAACAATCACCCAATGCAAAGAAAACTCATTATTCAATTTTAGAATATTATACAACAAACATCTACTTACCACATCTACGATTTAAAAAGAAAACATACCACAGATACAAAAATCTTATAAAATACTTATGTGAACTTCTTATATAAAAATATTATTTTTATTTATTTATTTATTTATTTCATTTATTTCAGATAAAGTATCCATTATCACGTTATGATTTTATTAGAAAGAAAGTTTGAAAATTCATTCTATCTCGTTTTCGCACATCAGAAATGGCGCCAAATGAATGTGTTCGCTGGCGCCAAAATTGACGCGTGTTAGAAAGAGATGCAATATATTCATTACATTGAAGAAATCGCGACAGAAAATAAGCTGTGTATTCGTTTTTCGAATGTCAATTGCGTTTACAAATTGTAATTTTGTGCTTAATTTTACGCGCCGCTTTAGTTTATACGATAATATAACTACCTAATTTATTATTAATAAATTAATGACGAAAAACTGTAAAGTGCATACTGTGTTTATTTTATTTTATCTTTGTGTTTGGACTTTAGATAATTATATAAAATGATGGATTGGTAATTATTGGTTGTAAGTATGACTACATACTTCTTAAAACTTATTAGTTACGAGGATTATTATAATAATTTATATTGGTACCTAAGTAACATGTAGGTAAGTAATAATTATTTCTTATTATGTTTCGTAAATCAAATTGAACAATGTATGTGTGAAAAAACTGTACTCAAAATTCGTTATTTCGAGAATTTACATTTATTTTGCAAAAATTATTCCTCTAGGGACAAAGTTAATAATAGTGGAAATATACGATTCATAAACAACCATATTAATACGCTTTGTATACATTGAGATAATATTAATATGGAGACGACACCGCCTATATCACTTATGTTCCACTTAACATACGCCATATGGCGTATGTTGAGCGGTTTTATTAATGGTTTTAAAGTGAAACGCATCAAATATGCCTTCGTGTGTGTTACGATATTGCACAAATAATACAAATAATACGGAAAAGTGCAAAGGAATAACTTTCATCGGTAAGTACCTAACTAGATAATAATTTTTAAAACTTAGTTAGAGCAAAAAAATGGCGCACAGATTTTGTTCGTGGTGTCTCCTCCATACGTAGTAATATTATCTCAATGTTCATAAACAACCATATTAATACGCTTTGTATATTGAGTATTTTCGAAATAAAAGTATATTACAAGACAACAAAATTGAATTGGATTCGTATATTTCAAACTTGACGTAACGTAGCCGTAAAAATATATTTACATCTGTTTTCTGCGAGGAAATAATGAGTTGGTGCTTCTTTTTCAGACTTACACCTGTGCCCTTAATTTAGGCTTTAGTGAGTTAGATAAAACAAAAGGTAAATTACTAGACATTTTAATAAACCTAGTATACTTAAATTCATACTAATATTATAAATGCGAAAGTAACTCTGTCTGTCTGTCTGTTACTCAATCACGTCTTAACTACTGAACCAATTTGCATGAAATTTGGTATAGAGATATTTTGATACCCGAGAATGGACATAGGATAGGTTTTATCCCGGAAATCCTACGGGAACGGGTTTTTCTTGGAAAACGCGGGCGAAGCCGCGGGCGGAAAGCTAGTTCTTAATAATTAGTTGTCTAGCTAAAATTGAATTGTATATAAGCATTCCACTAATAACACTTACCATCTGATCCACAAAACAAAGTTATGAGTAGATCTAGTATCTCTGACTCTGTGAGTTTAGCCCGGCTATACATACAGACAAACAGACAATTTTTTTTATAATAAAAATCTTATTTATCTATACAACTATATTACCTTCAATTACACTGTGTATGCCATTCAATTTATAAAAACACATTACTTAATGGACATTATCGTCTAAACTAGGCCGAGCCTGTATCTTAGACGAGAACTTTAAAAAAATGTTCAATGTAGATACAGTTATGATTTCCTACGATTTACTATATGTATAGATTCTCACCGAAAGCATAATAAAACGTACATATCCTTCTCAAACATGTGTTCTAGAACACTAGGATATTATAATACTGTCAACCTCATCCCAAAGGATATAAAAATCAATACGATAATGTAAAGGATAAGCAAGCAGAGCGGAATGGAAAATTATTCGTCCATGTTGTTTCTCTTATTAAATTATAACATGTAAACTTTGCTTGTACGATATTTTTATTAAACTCCCATAGGGAGTGCTGTGTTGGTATTGCATTTTTTGAGAAAATAAGTATTTGTTTTTATAGAAAACATTAAATTATACATCAATTGTTGTATGTATGGGTTGATTGTAATGCCACTGTTTTTCCCTAGTAAAACAGTTTACAGATTTGCTTTAAATAATGTACGTTTATCAATATAATTTTGTTGCTTTTAATCATTTACAAGCACTTGCGATTGAAAAGTTCACGATTAGGTATGCTAGGCATATTACAAAACTCTTGTGTGGGCAATATGGTTATGATAATTTAGTTTTCCACGGCAAACTAATATATTTTTATAGAATAGAAATATCCAATAGGTTCCTCTTTTGTTTCAGTTTACATTATTTTTTGTTACATTGCATCATTCAAGGTAAAATTCAATTATAACAACAATTTCCTAATTCCAAAGTATTTTTTCACTTTCGTCTATATTTCCCTTGATTGATTTATTTTTAAATGAAGTTATGTTTAGTGTCTACTAATAAATGTTTTATACTAAAACATTTAATGAATTTCATTTATGCTTTATTATATTTTTTCACAGATAGTTACTTCAATAAAGAATGATTTCCTAAAATGAATTCAAGTGGTAAAGACTCAATTCTTCCTAATATCCCATAGAATCGCTTACAGCAAGACCTCTCTTGATTGCCAAAATTCCATTCAAAAGTGTCGATGTCTGAAATGTTCTCAGTAATTAAAGAATTAAGAGGCTTCTGGGAATGTGAGTTAATGATCGACGCAATGAACGGGAACTCAGAAGTCATTAGGCGGTGACAATTAGACCCTATCGCTGCATTAGGAAATAGGCGCTTTCAGTTCAATTTAGCTCATTTCTGAGTTTTGCTTGAAGCCTGTTTAATGGTTTAATGAGATGAGAACTACGGTGGTTGATTTTTTGTATATTTGAGTTGAGGTAACGTATATTTTATTGTGTTTGAAATGATGATTAAATAGTAAACATGATTTTGGGTGTTGATGTACCTAATTGTTTTATTTCAGGTTTATTTTTATGTGTCAACATCATTAGGAGTGTTAGATCAGTATTTTATTAATATCTAGTTTAATACGATTAACTACAAAACTATTAGACTTTGCATAAAATTTTTACTCCATTTAAGCGAAGACACATAATTTAAAAAAATAACAATCAGAAAAAATTTGGAAAATCCAAAAGTGCACGCCTCATATTTTTTTTTAATAAATATTTATTAATTATTATTTTTGTTTATTTAATAACAATTAAACCCCATCGAATCAGACCCTGAAAAATGAAAGGGTTCTATTCCTGAGCATACTCAAGCGTAAGAGAAAAAAAAGACTCGATTAGTAAAGTATTTCGGTCGCTATTGTGTTAACAAGAAAAAGGATCCGCACATACAGACACACGGACGTCCA
>CAJQZN010040041.1:54240-76026 GCA_907164685.1 Colias eurytheme
AGTGACAGTAGTACCCACCTCAACGCTTCGCTTATGAGGCGTGCAATATAGTTAGTTATGAAACCAGCCAGAAATGGAGATGATGACGATAGCCAAACGCCTAATATCCTAGCCCATTAATCGAAATCTCAACAAAGGTATTTCCCTAACTTTAAACACGAATTATTCTAGACCTTTCTGAGGTCTTAAGTATTCGTCATCAAATAAAGGAAGTCAGGATTGAATAGCGTCATAATATTGAGTGAAAATTCGTCAGCCGTCACCTTGGTGGGAAGTTTCTTTGAGAACCCATAATGGACTTACTAAGTGTTTTTGGTTGAAAATGTTAAATAATTAGGATTTCCTTTGAATGGAAATTCAATTTCTCAGAAGGTGACTTCGGAACAGGTTTTATTTAATCATTATTAATGAGGTTATTGTACACCCCTTTTACTTTTACTTTTAAAAGTTCCTTATTAGACTGGTGTTTTATGTTGGTGTATTTTTTATGGCTGCTTTGAACATTTTGTAATTTGGGAGCGGATGTTTAATCCATCAGTCCTCGGAATCACAGACACAATAGAAAATCTATTGTGTCGCGCCCCGATCGGGCCTTACGGTGGTCAATGGGTTAAAAATGTATTTTGGTTAAGTATGGCTTTTTGTTTTTATGCCAGAATTATTTTTACCAAAAGCATACTCCTTGAATATATCTGCATATTAAAACTTGTAATATTTTATATTTTCTTAGAAAATCCTTAGTCAATTTCGTTACATGAATCATCAACTACCTTTTATAAAATCGGTTAACCCCACCAGCATACAACAGTTTGATCGTTTGCCGTTAAATAATTTTGCACAACATAATTATAAGCCGCTTAATGAACTAGAATTAATTACGATTAAATAGTTAAATCGGCATCCACATTGTTCATTGTTCGCGATATTAATTGTTATCGGCCATTGTGGACATAATGTAAAGTAAATTAGTTATAGTAATTACAATAAATATTGATCGAGGAAATAATAATAAACGCTTGCTGATTGATAGGTACTGAAAGGTGTTTTTGATGATAATGTGGTTCGAAGAAAGGTGACTATTATTTATTATATTTATTATGTATTATTTTATTTAATTGTATACTAGATGCCACTCCCGATTTAATAAATTAGATTTGAATGGATTAGATTCGTAGTTTATTATCAGCATTTTTTGTGATAACCTACAACACACACACTGATGGACACGGTATAATTTGTTTTAAATAAATAAAGAATACCTAGTAATTTTCATTTATTTATTTAAATGTAAATACATGTTAAAAGTTAATCACTGGAAATTAATTTGCATATTAATCTATTTTCTATCAATCGCTCTTACATATAGCTATTTCATCATATCATATATCAATATTTTTAATAAAAATAATAAGTATTGCCTGGAAGAGATCACTCTTAAGTGATAAGGCCGCCTTCTGTGCTGGACTAGTTTTAAGTTTTAATTTTAAGAATTGATTTGTATGCCAGCACATTAAAGTGTAAATAAATAAATAAATAAGTATTACTCAAGAAGAAATTATCATTAATTCCAATAAATACGAAGCGAATTGAAATCTATTCCTAGATCTAAATAATAACCAAATTCAAGCAGTTTATTTTGATACCTCGTATACTATACCTCGAACCATTATAGAGAAAAAGTTTTTGTTACGAATTATTATCAAGCTAATATCAATTAGAAGACAATAAATAATGGTTATCATCATTTACTAACGTAAATTTAACAACGATTACTTAAACTTACAAAATCGAATTCAGAAGAAAAGGAAACAAGTCGTCCTTCCCATTCTATCAATTCATTTTTATTTCTCTATCCATTTACCCTTTATGTAATTTTAAATACTTCCAACTAAACATAATCTCTCATAACTTAAACCGTACGAAACCAGCGGCTGAGTAAATACAGCAAATTAATGAATTGCCGCCCGCAGCCTGTGTTTAATTTATGTTGTTTGGGCCTTACACTGTGTCCTGCAAACATGCATGCCTTAACCATCTTCTTGGTAGAACACTATTGATTTTAAATTCGATTTAACATGTTGTGTTGGGAAGTTTGGTAAGCGCTGTCACGATTTAGGGTCTTATCTATACTAATAAAGATGAAGAGTTTGTTTGTTTGAACGCGCTAATCTCAGGAACTACTGGACCGATTTGAAAAATTCTTTCGTCGTTAGATAGCCCATTTATCGAGGAAGGCTAGGCTATAGTATATCATTACGCTAAGATCAACAGGAGCGGAGCCACGCGAGTGAAAACGCGAAGCGCAGCTAGTGATTTATGAGTCATCATCGATTTCTAGAGCTTAATCATTACACTCTTTCTAAAAATATTATTTGCGTGAATCAGACGTCTTCATAATTTCCAAAAACTAGGATTAAAATGATAGGGTGATGTTTAAGCTAGTTTTTTCCTGAAATTCCTATGACGACAAGTTTTTATCAATCATTATCATTCCTACATAAACGAAGTCGCGGGCACAGATAGTTCACAATTTATATAAACACTAGCAGTCCGCCCCGGCTTCGCCCGTGGTACATATTTACATTTTCTCTACGTAAGAACCATCCTCGTACTTCAAGGAATATAATAAAAAAATAATTAACGAAATCGGTTCAGCCGTTCTCGAGTTATGCGCTTACGAACACATTTTGGGATTCATTTTAATATTATAGAAAGATAATTCAAAGCATACATTATTACACATTATTGATAACACCAAAAGATAGAAACAGCACACCAAATATTTCTCTTAAAAATCCCTTCGCAGGCACCTCACTTCAAATGTCAAAAGTGTACAAATTTGAGGGGTCACGGGTTTTATTTGATGGGTAAAGGTTCAGCTGACGTGAACATATATCAACGTCATGGGAAACCCGAAAATCGTGTACCTATTCTTAGTTTTAAAGTGTAGTTGAGAAATTATTGTACGTTGTCTAAATATTGTGTTAGATATTAGAATTGAAGTGGATCTTAGATAATATTATCTTATATTCAGAAGTTTGAACTTATTTGTACAGATGAAAACATTTGCCCATCATCTAGTATTAATATTTCAGAGATCAATAGTTTTTTTAATCTCTTGGAGACAAATCTTTACGGCTACAGCTTACAGTGAAATTGCTAAATAAGTGTTAAATCGAGTAATACCTAAATTTTTCCATCAGTAAGCGGGTTGCAATCTTTGTAAAAGATATTTTCAAAGTTAATGTGAGAGATGTGCCTAATAATGTGGTGATTGGTTATTTATACACCACATATTTAAATGTCATTCTAATTAAAATACTATTAAATTAATATTGGCATTAGCATAGTATCATCGTTAACAGGAAGTTATTTTCCGAATTAACCAGCGATTCGCACCCCGTTCGGTTTGTTTAGACATTTTCACTGGCCCTCGATCAAAGGCAGCGGACAAAGGATCCAAGTATTCCATTTTAAATTATTAATTTAGTACTGTGCTGCTTAAGCAATTTCCTTGGAAGGGAAAATAACCCGCTTTCAAGGTGTAATGTTATTAAGAATATCAAAGCGCAAAATTACTTCGCCCTCAAAAATCCTTTGAAGGGACAAAAATATTGAATATTCATAATTCTAATACCCTCAAGGAGCATCTGCCCCATAAAACTTAATTGAATTTTTACTCGAGTATTTCAGTTTATTTGGATATAAATTTTTCGCTGTACACCTTGGAGATTCCCGCGTTCGGTTTATTAAAACAAAAATTGAGGACTTATGGTTTTAATAAAACTATATTAGATACTGGAGTGGTGTTAAGAATAAATTGGAATTATAAAACATGAAAAAAAGGCTAGTAAAATTATATTTAATCTATATATTTGATCTGTTTGACGTATTGTTATGACCCATGTAGGTGGATTCGATTTCTCCGCGGAAAATATTTGAAAAAATGTTTACATCATGGGTGGCTTAGCTGCCAATTTTCCACTAAGCAAAATTTACCATATAAAAAGACAATTCCTATATTATTAGCTTTTAATATTATGTAGTAGGTACTAACGCAGCATACACCAGCTGTAGCGTTTAAAAAAATACTAAATACAGTTTTTAATAAAACCTGTCAATCCATACTAATATTATAAATGCGAAAGTAATTCTGTCTGTCTGTTACTCAATCACACCTAAACTACTGAACCAATTGGCATGAAATTTGTTATGGAGATATTTTGATACCCGAGAAAGGACATAGGCTACTTTTTATTGCGAAATATGTACCACGGGCGAAGCCGGGGCGGACCACTAGTAAAGTATATACTCCAAATGTAAATAAAAATATTTTCGTTTTTTGTAATACTTATGAACATTAATCATTTTGCTTGTTTACCTTTTACTGTGGTTGCCTGGAAGAGATCACTATTAAGTGATAAGGCCGCCAAAATAGTTGTACTCTGTTCTATGTTTAAGTAGTTCTAAGGTTTCCTATCTGTACAACTATTAAAGAGTTAAATAAATAAATAATCTAAAGTTAATTTATTCTCAATCATCATAATAGCAATTAATAAACAAAGACGAGATCTGGAACTTGGTTAATATCAAGATTGTCCAAGTAAAGTCAAACAATGCTCGAAGCAGTTTGTTTGATTTCTGCATTCAGTAATCTCGTATTAACATTAAGTAAGGAATATTAACAGTAGTTGCTTAGTTTATGAGATAAATACTAGATAATGCCTGCAACTATGTTTGTGGGTATTCATTTATATTATCAACTACGTAAAAGCTCTTCTTTTTAGTAACTATACGATCAGACATTATAATACGCACAATACTTGCTAGCTTGCCACACGCGGCTTCACACTCGTTGTCAAATAAAAACCCGCATTGTTCTCGTTCACGAGGGACTTCCAAAAACCTATCCTATGTGCTTTGTCAGGTCTCCAGCAAATTAAATTTCATCCAAATCGGTTCAATAGTTTAGGCGTGAAGAAGAGACATCCAGACAGCGTTACTTTGGCATTTATAATATTGGTTATGATATAATTACTTACATTTAATATAGACTGTAATATTATTACAAAAAATGCTCTAACTTTGAAGTTTAGAAAACGAGAAGAAAATTACTGATATTAATATTGCAATATAAAATATAGTAAAAGGAATCATAGACTCCTCTTAGGTGAATCTTCAGACAAGCTTTATTCAATCTAATTACTTCCGCGGAGCAACCTTAATTGTGGGAAAAATGCATTTATATCGTAGTCTGAGGAAAAGGAAAAAGAAACGTAGGAAATATCTTCTATATAAATTTTGCTTCTAAGAAATAAATAAGCGAGTGATCAACGGACCTCTGTAGAATCCTATATATAATGTCCATCAAAAATTACATTTGTGTTGATTCATAAATTGCGAGAAATTTCAGAAATGAGCTGCTAAATAGTGATTTATATAGTCTACATAAATCACTCGCTTATTCCTACACGAACATACTTTGTCGAGTGCATTTAACTTAAAACTCAACATCTCAAATAAAACGCCGGAGTTTCCTTGTTATAAATTAGTTGTTGTTAAATATTCACTCGCTCCAGACGTCTTGTTTAAAAATGCTAATTATTTAATTAAGACCTTCCTAGTCCGTACTCACAAGTTTGTGAGAATTTTTAAAATCCCGTACAATCTTGTCGTGTCAAGCTGATTTAAAGAATGCATGCGCTCCTTACTTATTTAATCTGTGACAAAGAGCATTATGCGGACTGAGAAAAGAATGTGTACATATTTTATGTAAGCACTTGGAAGTTTATTATTGTTAATTAAGTGTGAAATTATTGTTATAGCAATGATTAGTTGGTAAAAATTTATACGGACGTTGGTGCTCCGTACTCTATTTTGACTCACTGAATGTAGAGATCTAATTCACACTTTGTACACTTATCAACCGTCGATAAAGGTTTGATGAAAAAGTGTTGTTTTAGTTTTTTTTAGCTATATTGATTATTACAATTAATCATTAGGGAAAAAGCTTTTTGTCTTGAAATATTATTCACATTATAGAATTTCAAAAAATATGTATCGGTTTAATAAATAATTTATCCATTCCAAAACACGTATATCCGCCTTACTCATTCCAATATCGTATCAACTAATCTAGCTTAACGAACGATCCAAAATTTCGCATTAGTGGCCTTAAAGCATATGAATACATCATCCTAAAGTGCATCTTAAATTCATCGAGTCTTACATTAACCGTGCACTTTGAGTAATACTGTATCGAACTATAATATAACTAAGTACTTAACAAGTTCTGAGGATCTTAATCTATTCTTCAAACACATCCGCGAAGGGTGTAATCCGTGTTATGAAATTCAATGAGCGGAACTTTGGGGCGGAAACAATAACTGTAGGGGCATTTCATGTGTTAAATTTTACACGAGTATATGTATACATTAAGAAATTTTAACGTATTTTAAAGAAATTTATTCATTAAGATATCTAGGAATGAATCGCGTTTAAAATCAGTCAAAAAGTCTATAAGTCTAACTTTAGAGGAGTTAAAGAGTAATGTTGAGTCCCTAGGCGATAATGGAAGCATGACATGCGTTTGCGTGAATCGTCATGCTACAGGACCATTGAAAATAATGCATACATGCATTTATATACAGTTCGTGTCCTACCTAAGTATAGTGAATTAAATGCCCTAAGCTTTTGCATGCAAGCATGAAAGCAACCGATCTATACTGTTATTCATGCATGACATTACCACACACTACGTAATGCATGTCATGCAGAATTATTGTCTAGTAGGGACTTAAAACTCTCTTTCCTGTAAAATATAAAATGCTACCTGTCTTCTTGTGTTCGTAATTATGATTTCTAATAATACTCGTCATTATTATTTGCCTGTTCTTGTTATGTTCTTAAGTATTGGAAGGGTTAAGAATTAAGGTACCTATATTTAATGGCATTTTGTACTATTTCTTGGAAGTTCTTGTTTTTGATGAAATTAGTTTTAATTATCGAGGGAGTTATCAATGTAATAAAAAATTGGCCACAAATATATTATGTTTATTAATTATTTTGTAAGTAATATGAATTGAAGCAATTAATTTTTCCATACATTTTCAAGGAATAAATAATAAATTGTCAAGGAGATAATAAAAAAAAGAAATTGATTAAATTACAGTAAGCTCTATGGATATTCGTATACTTTTTTATAGATCCGGGTAGTCAAAAAAAAAAAACATTTGTATATCGAAAATAACATTTATTATCTATTTCCTAGGTACAAAATTAACGTATAGATTTTCCCCGGGAGCCAGGAAAAGCGCATGTTTCTCCATTTTTACCTCACACGGTTCTGGTGAATTTGGTTGAGGTTGTATTTCGTAGGCTAATATGATACGTGATAGTATGTGCTGAAGGTTCATTTTAGCGAAGCGTGATCCTGAAAAAGATATTTAGTTACTGAGTGAAAAAATTATGAAATTATGTTAATTTAAAAAAAAAATACTTGGAATTGGGACGGGATTACCTACTGCGTATAATAATGTCATCAATATTTCTGGATTCAATACATTTCTTATCAAGTATTAATAGAATATAGTTATTCATGTTGAGAAGCTATGAAAATGCCTGTACAGTACGATTCACGAAAGATGACCACAAATGGTTGCCGTCTGCGCACGTACGCGCACGTACAATCGGACCAGTAGTTCCTGAGATTAGTTCAAACAAACAAACAAACTCTTCAGCTCTATAATATTAATAGTATAATTAATAGTATAGATTTCAATACATCCTAATATTTACCTATACAATTTCTAGGTCCCTCTCCAAACGGCATATAAGTATACGGTATTATATTCTTCTCATTTTCCGGCAAAAATCGTTCTGGCATGAATTTCCTAGGATTCGGGAAGTATTTAGGATCATAATGCATTCCTACAGCGTTCACGTAGATTGGTGTTCCGGCTTTGATGGTCAGTTTTTCGTCTATTTTATAGTCGTTTGCAGCGATTCTATCGAACCAACCCATGGCTGGATACATTCGCAGTGTTTCTGGAAGAAATAAACGAGAAATTCTAAAGCATAAGTACCTTTTTCTTTGATAATTCCACTGGTGGTCGCATATGCTTTGCTGTTCTATGTAGGACATATTAAAAGCGCAGAATTCCTAAGCTCAAAGATACAAACTGACGTATTTATGGATGCGGCATTATTTATTATTACTAATTATAATCCATACTAATATTATAAATGCGAAAGTAACTCTGTCTGTCTGTCTGTTACTCAATCACGCCTTAACTACGAAACCATTTTGCATGAAATTTGGTATAGAGATATTTTGATATCCGAGAAAGGACATAGGCTACTTTTTATCCCGGGAAATAGGATAGGTTTTATCCCGGAAATCCCACGGGAACGGGAACTATGCGGGTTTTTCTTTGACTGCGCGGGCGAAGCTGCGGGTGGAAAGCTAGTAGTTAATAAAACTAAGAAAATGTGTTATGTCTCTAAAGTACATGATATAAGCTCAAAAGTCATTGGTGCGAAAAGTCAATTTTAGTTAGTTAATTATTAAAAGGTTATCTTCTTTCTGCATTCTGTTATAAACAAAACTTATTTTTATTTCGTTCTAACGTTCATGCCAAAGCCGGCAATTTATTCAGTAAGTTTATTTTAAAAGCGGTGGATTGAAATAATGCCATGCAAAATAGATTCAATAAAATTGTATAGATGCACTTACCTTTTATAACACAATTTAAATATACAAGTTCTGATAGTGTTTGTGTATCCAATTCAGCATTATTATTATTATTAATTTTGACTTCCAATAATTCTCTGTATAACCTTTCCTAAAACAAATATTTACTGTTAAACTAGGTATAATAATTTACTATGAAATTCAATCTCGCCGTTATTTGTTGAATAGGAACATAAAATCATTGAGTTACTATGTACTACGTACTGGAGAGGACACTACACTAATTTGTAACACGAGTTAGAGTCATTCGTCTCAAACTCAATTTTTTTTATTACATTGATTGGTTTTAATTTATAAGTAATAAGAGGCAGAATATCTACAAAGTGTATGACTCACTAGCCGCCCCGCGCTGCGGCCGCCGCGCTTGTCACACAGATTTTATTCGTGGTGTCCTCTCTATACGTAGTAATAATACCTCATTGCATAAAATTTAATTCCTTTCATAAGTTAAGAATAATTATTATTTAATTTATTTCCCCATTCAATGTGAAGGTCTATTATAAATAGTTAAAGGAACCATGGCATTTCTAACATTGTCTTATATGCAGCAATAATTTTAATTCCTCAATCCTCATGGCGAAATCATTTTCAAATCGGCAGTACTTTAAAAATACTGCCGATTTGAAATTTGCTGTTTTATGCTGTAAAGTGTTCGAAACGTCGGGAAAATAATAGAATGAACAAATCGCGTTTAAAATCCGTTAAAAAGTCTTTAATTTCTAAAAGCAATAATGATTTTAAAAGAATACAGTGAATACCTGATATTCAGCATTAAACGCCAGTTGATATATACAAAAAGCTAACGTGACGGCGGATGTGTCGTAACCTCCTTGAAGGAATATCGCCCCTTGGGACACTATTAAATCATCTGTGAATACTGCAACATATTCGAATTAAATAAGATATCATTTAAGCTCCAACAATGATTAAAATTTTTGAATAATTCCGGCAGTGTTTTAGTGTGTTTCATTTAAAAATCTATTATTTTTTTACAAGTAAAGTGAACGGCGATAAATTCATACTTTTTTGCAGTTCACTGCAATCAAATGCTAAACTTTTATTCTAAATATTTCATGATGAGTTTCAACATTGTAACTATGTGTATGAGTATTTTGAATTCGTCTCATGAAAGTAGGTTCCAACTGTACTCTCATGCATGTAACTGTATAAATCAATTATTAAACGAAGTAAATATTACATTTCTATATCTTCTCTCGAATTAACATCACTACATAGTATAAAACAAAGTCGCTTTCTCTGTCCCTATGTCCCTTTGTATGCTTAAATCTTTGAAACTACACAACGGATTTTGATGCGGTTTTTTTTTAATAGATAGACTGATTCAAGAGGAAGGTTTAGTTTTAATTCATTATGTTTTAGGCAATGCGGGCGAAGCCGCGGGCGGAAAGCTAGTAAATGTAATAAAGTTATTTACCCTGCTATAATGCAGTTACATACCAACGTCTTCACATTCTTTCTCTTGCCTCAATTTAACTAAAGCACCGAGTAAATCCTTGGCATCTTCTCCTTTATCAACATTGTCTTTTCTCTTCTCGATTAGTATTTGAAATACTTTCTTAAAATATCTTATAGACGATTTTGGAAATAATGTAAATCTGGAAGAAATAACATTGTTTAAAAATAGAGCATGTTACGAAAATGTAATAATATATCTATATGCAAGTTGTATTAATGTTACTGTAACTCCTAAACGGCTGGACCGATTTGAATGAATATGTCTTCACGTGGATTTTAGAATAGTTAATATTTCCAATTCTAACGCGAACGAAGCAGCGGGCACACACACACACACACACACATACACACACATATTATATATCTACTTCAATATGTCAAAATCATCAAGATAAGCAATCATACAAGCTATTTAAACGTTTCAAAAATTCCATAAAGATACCTAAAGATATCAACAAGTTCCGGCCAGAAGAATATACTGCACCACGCCATCGGACTGTCTCCTGTGAGGGTGGCGTCCCCCGCCACGCCGAACGCTGCAGCACCTATTATGTCTGTTGTAATGTCGGAGAATAGACTCTGGAATATTAAAAATAGTATCTTACTCAAAGAAGTCAAGGAAAAACCCGCATAGTTTCTGATCCCATGGGATTTGCGGTTAAACCTATCCTATGTACTGTATGGCCTGTTTTTGGGTCAGAGTACTTTGGAGAAAGTATATTTTACAAGCTTTTCATCAACGGCTTTGTTCGCGTAGTCGAAGAAACACCCGCATAGTTTTTGATCCCATCGAATTTCCGGGATAATAGGTTTTATCTTGTCTTTTCTACCAAATTTTACAGAAAACGGTTCAGTTTATTTGGTTCATTTAAACAATCGGAAATAAACCTTATCGATTATTACACAACACGCCTGTATTTTCAGAACTGAATTAAATAAGAAATAATTTAATCAAATCTTATTACTAAAAGGTTGGTATCCTTACCCTAAGACTTAAATTTTCACTCTTTTCCATACTAATACGTTGTACCAATTCGTTTGATTTGGAAATAGAAAGCGGTTGGAGGCTTTTTAGTTTGGCCATTGTGAATACTCCGGATAAGCGCTTACGCACTGCTGTCCATATAGGGTCCTAGAAATTAAATACACTTAAATTTCAGTGAATAATCTGTATATTTAATTTCGTATACAATAATATTCAAAATGATTGATGCGTTAATGCACAACTCATTAGTAGAAGAATTAAAAATTTGAAAACGTATTCTAAGAATCAATTTTTAGTAAGTTTTCATCCGTTTAAATTGTTTTAATGTTGTTACTATCGACAATGTTGCAATTTTAAACAATTAATATTTTTTCGCGATACGTGAAGCGAAAGTGTATAAATATGGTAAGATTGAAAAGGTGACTTTTCAACGAATGTTATTGAAACATATTTTGATATTGGCAAAAAGTTTATCATAAGGTGGTCTGTTATGATATTTTTGCGAGATAATATTGTTATGTATTTTCCTTAATAAATAAATAAATAAATAATGTGCAGTAGTTTTTGAGTACATATATCGTAAACAGACAGACGCGACGGGGGATGTATTATGTAGAAATGATAAGGTATTAATCTTTTCTTTTGTAATAAACTATAAGAAACAATATGCATAGTATAATTAATACACTAAAATTATAGAAGGGAAACTGTGGGGAAACATTTTTCTAACAGTCAAAAGTTCGACGACATGTACTGAGTGACCTTAACCTGATGATTATTATGTTATCAATATTTTTTAACTAAATTAGTAACGTAGAATAAACATATTTTTATGAACTCTTTACTCCACAATTATATTAATTATATATATATAAATTTCAATGTTATCTAAACGTTAGATTAGAAGTTCATCAATTTTTTTGTTTTTAAATATAAATTGTTTTGTTACTATAAATTGACATTGAATTATATGTATATTATATTATTTTAAATGTTTAGTCTAGAAGTCCTCAAGACTGTTTTATACGAAGTGAAAGTGGTTAAATATATCCGAAAAAAAAAACTTCGTCTTGAGTTTAGAATATTAAAGAAAAATAAAATTTATAAATCCTAAAAGGATAAAATTGGAGATGAAATCTGGATTTTTTTTGGTTAGGTTACATTTAGATGCTGACTGGTTGGCTTGGTTGGTAGTGACTCTGCCTTCCAAGCCAGAGGTCGTGGGTTCGATTCCCACCCGGGGCAAATATTTGGGTGATGAACATAGATGTTTGCTCTGTGTCTGGGTGTTAATTATCGATATAAGAATTTATTTAAAATTATATATATGTATGTTTATCAGCCATCTGGTTTCTATAACATAAGCGAAAGCTTAGTATGGGATCAGATCGTGCCGTGTGTGTAAATTGTCCCGAAATATTTAATCGAAAATCGTAGAAAGAGTCATCGCTCTATTTTAAATCCATCAGTCCCCGGAATCACAGACACAATAGAAAATCTATTGTGTCGTGGCCCGATCGGGGCGCTCGGTGGTCAATGGGTTAAAGTGATATACGTAGAAGTGACTTTAGCAGTCCTTCTATGTGCTTATAATATGTATGTAGGTATGTCGCTTATTTGGCTAGTCTCTATAAAAGCTTGTCAATATCACCAAAATTCCTATAATACTTACATTAACAGTAAACATATTCAAAGCCCCCGTTGGATCTGACGACCCCGAAGACAAGAATCTATCTCTAAAGTTATAGAAGTCTTTTACGAGAACATTCCTGGCTATTTCTGGTGAATTGATGAGCAGCGCTGGTCTTTGGAACAGCCATATTCCAACGTATGGTGAATCGTAGGTATCGTACATTCGACGTAGCCATGTTATCTAGAAAATGAATATTAAAAAACATTAAAATAGTACTATAGGTACCCTTAATTTTACAAACACACTTAAAACTTATTTTCAGGAATTCGATTTTGTATTCGTTTTAATAGTTTACAAATTGAAACGTTAAATTATTGTAACGTTGTTACTTTCTTATTTAGAAGATCTTGATATACGATGACATTGAAGATAATGTAAAGGGGTTTTAATTAAGTTTTATAAAATTAAATAATTATCACAGGACCTTATTAAAACTAATCAAGTCTTGAATCAACATAGTCAAAAGAAAAATCTTACAAAATACAATTATAACATCTGCATCACAACTTTGAGGGACAATTTAGCTTTTGTACACTACTAGACCTAAATTGTGTACTTGTTATTAATTACATATTTAATCGGTGTGCTATAAAGAAAGTTATTTAGATAAAAAAAATATCAAACTTACCGGATTTTCCCGTTGTAGAAAAGTCAAGCTTCCCACCAAAGGTTGTGGTGGTACATAGGGTATTCCCAACTTTGCCCAGTACGATTTTAATCTTTGCCATCTTATATACAACCAAGCGAAAATGCCAATTAACACAGTTAATAAAACTTCGAGTAGCATTTTACCTGAAATATTGTTAATTGTTTTAATGTATTGTTTTTATCAACTGAATGTTGAATGTCAGGGTTTCAAATTAATAGCTGCCAGAACTCCCGTATTTTGCAATAAGATCTAATAAGTATGCAGATATGTATAGTATTTTCTAGTGTTTGATAATGCATTATAAATTAAAAACGTGATTTATTCTTCCGTGACCACGCTCGCTGTAAAGTGTTCGAAACGTCGGGAAAATAATATAATGAATAAATCGCGTTTAAAAACCGTTAAAAAGTCTTTAATTTCTAAATGCATGTATTTATATTCCATTAGAATACATACCTACATCGAGCGTGGTCACGGACAGACTGAAGAATAAATCACGTTGTTAATTTATAATGCATAAGAGACAAAACATAATGAAATTGGTTTATGTAAAGCTTTATTAAAGCTAAGCAGCATAAATATTTTTAACTTCAAGGGCAAGCATAGTCACTGTTTCATCCATTGATAATTATAAAATTATCATTTTATCTTTATGATGATAAGGTAAAGCGTATCAAGTAATGAAACTGCTATAAATATATTGTTATTGTCTATGAGACAAGCTTATTCTCTTAGATGCATGACATGTCATTACCGGTGTAGGAAGCTTTCACCTACTTGGTAAAGAAAATCGATCAGTGACACCACGTATGAAATTATAATCTACACTTAAAAGAAAAGATTTAGGATGTTGTTCTTTGCGTGTAACCGATTTTTTGTCAGAATATAATATTTTCAAGAATCGTAGAAAATAAATAGTATCATTTGTTAGACCATGATATTTTAAAGATTCAAAGGAAAATGATAAAAAATAGATGTTTTTCCTGTTTGTCCATCTCGTCCCCTTTCTAAGAAAAAATACAATTTAATGAAATTAACATTTTGCACAGGAAATCATAATTTACAAAGAATCTTATCAAAAGAATGGAGCGAAAGAATTCTGAGCAAGCTTTGTTTCTTAGTAAATAAATAAATTTATTGGTAACAGCATGTTTCAAGTCTTTTATGGCCGTTCCCAATATTCAAACTACGGTTATAGATAGACAGCTATCTTCGATAGCTAGTAAGGTTCTATCTAACGTAAGATCGATATTGGGAACGGCCATTACTGGCTGACAGCTGTCAAAACGTTATTGGGACGCTCAAATAGACAAATTCAAAGAGAAAAATATACCTCTAGTAAGCAGTTAGTCCTCCAGAGATAGGTTAGCTTATCGCTAGTAAGCTTAACAAAAGATAGATAACATTTTCTATCTTTAGTAGGGTTAAACCGAAGATAGATACGATGTTGGGAACGACCATTAGTTGGTTAGTTGGGTTAATGGTTAAAATGTATCTTTTGTAATACATAATTCTACCTTCAGAATATACTTATCTATCCAAATGAATAGTAGAATAATATTAATTTCCAAATAACACATTAACAAAAACTCATCTTTCCTTTTCTGTAAATCAATAATTTAATCAAAACTTCTCATAAAAGCTTATCCAAAATACATTTTATTTATTTATTCATTGAACAACACTAAAACAAAAAGCTTAATTCGTTAATAATATAAACAAACGAAGAGAAATATCATATTTCACACAAAACCACATCCGAGACCTTGTGGGGTTTGGCCGGATTTAACATCTGCGTCACAGATCGATTCTCTCAAGTAGTTCGACTCTTTAGTTTAGTGATTAGTGTTTAACTTTAACGGGTCGTAAACCTGGGTTCATATAAAAGTTTTAAAGTAAGGGAAATAATATTGCAATTTAAGTTTTTGAAATGATCTATAAGAATGAAAATATTTCTGTTAAAGAATCCGTTATTTTTCAATACATTTAAATAATAATATCGATTAAAAATACCTTTTAATTAGCGCTTTTTCCAAACGGGTGTAATTTTTACGGAGATCAAACTTAAAATAGACACAAAACTAAGTGAAGTTGGCTCTTCACTTAGCTTTTAAATTATTTCTTCACTTGCACTGAAATGGGAAAACACTTGAGTCCACAATTTAATATTACATAATATTTATAATTTTTTAACTGTTTAAATAAACTTCCTCGATTCCTTTTTTAACTCTTATACCACCCGAAATAAGAATAGTCACGAGAAATAAAGTAAAAATTAACAACAATTAACTTTTTGTTTCACTCTCCACGATAAAGTTCATTAGAAAAAAATTATGCCGTAATTCATAATTCAATTTATCCCAAAAAATATAGTTTTCAAACCGTTATAGTAATCAATTTTTCTTCCTTATTACGTTTGTTTATAACTGAAACCAGAATACTACTAAACAATTAATCAGCTTTTGATGCCATTGACTGAACGATAGCTATGTAAGTACTAACAAACAGCTAGTGTAAATCGTTATTGTTTAATAATAGATAACATATTATTAACCGTTCAAATCCTAATGATAACATTATTTATCCGACTTCACCAGAGAGTGAGCTATGTTTATAGTGTATTCTTTAGAGGTTTCACTTCTGAAGCATTAAAGGCTTGATCAATGTTTAATTGACCTTTATAATTACTAAACTGGGCACATGAAACATATAAATTAAAAATATTATACTAATGAAGTAGACATTATTTGCTTAGAATTTCATAAGCATAATTAAATTTTTTTATAGTAAAATGTAATAAGTTCCTATTTCCTTACAATAAGTATAACATAAAATAATTTGGAAAATCCAAAAGTGCACGCCTCATAATTTTTTTTAATAAATATTTATTAATTATTATTTTTGTTTATTTAATAACAATTAAACCACATCGAATCAGACCCTGAAAAATGAAAGGGTTCTATTCCTGAGCATACTCAAGCGTAAGAGAAAAAAAAAGACTCGATTAGTAAAGTATTTCGGTCGCTATCGTGTTAACAAGAAAAAGGATCCGCACATACAGACACACGGACGTCCAAGACAGAACTTTTTTAAACTGTTTTTTAACTAGTTTAAATAACAAAAATGACATCAAAAATATCATGAACGTTAAAAATAGTGTTTTTTCTTAATATGTGTGTGTATGTATTATCTTACAAGTGCAATGTATGATACATAAAGACATTTTAAGTTTGAAAAATCAGATGTTTTGCGCGAAGTGACAGTAGTACCCACCTCAACGCTTCGCTTATGAGGCGTGCAATTAATAATATCGGCTCTACGAGAACAAACGATAAAAAAGTTCAATGTCACACAATAATGTTTTTAATAATAATATCTTAATATTGATCTTTTAATTATTTTTAAACATCTGTTTGAATAAATTTAGAGTAGAGCAAATGTAGAGCAAATTCTTACATTTGTTGAAAGATTATTCAAATTCAAAATTCAGAAAGTTTTGGCGTATAAAAGCTTTTGAAATACGCTTACGTAGGCGTACGTTTTATACATGTAGGTACTTGTAGTTGTATTTGTCTATAACGTTGTTGTTTCCAAATTCCAAATACATGAACTGAATTGAGTGCAGGTTTTCCACTTTTGCTTTATAGAGATTTTTATGGGTTGTAGCTTTATTTTTTTTCTAATGGGCTTTTTACACATTGGGCAGCGTTGGGCGAGTAGAGGCAATCACGATAGTGTAAATGGCCTAAAAGTCTGTGATCGGTTGTCAGTGTAGGTGTTTGTTCGTATTCGCCGTTGGTCGTTCATCTAAGGAATGAAAGGCAATTTTTTTTTTTATACAAACATAGTGATCCACAAATAAAAATATACACTATCCAGTATAATTTAACCCACCATTCGCAAAAACGATGAATTCGTATCATATTTTTTCCATTCTATATTGATAAAGAATAATAAAACAGCGTTTTCTTCAAGGAATATAGGTCGTGTTAGGGGAATGCCACACGCCGCTCGCCGAGTGAAAATTTGTACCGCACGTGACGTAGTTCAGGCGCCACACGGTAAGTTATTGTTTCTATTTTTTTAATAAAACAAGATTGGAATATTGTTAGGTATTTGTTGTTAGGTTTTAATTTGAAATTAGGTTCAAGTATTGTGAAGTTGATAACCTTTTAATTACAATAAATATTAAATATTAATAATACAAAAAATAGGTGTGGAAATCTTATTAGTTTTATACAGAACATGTTATTTAAATATGTATATTAGAAATGAAGTAGCATTTATGTTCCTACATTTGACGTATGTAGATCATACGGTATAGTGAAAGGAAAACTTAATATCAAGAAAATCATATTTGTTACATGTCACGGTTTATCTATATGGATTTTATTGTTGCATACACATCTGATCTTATTTCACTTTGCATTAAAGTTTGAGATACTAAACTTTAAGCACTTACCTCATAATAATATTTTTTCCAGGCAACTACTTACCCCGTTACAACCACAGCAGTGTGATCGACAATTCAGAACGCAGGTAGCTGAAGGAAACACAATTACGGCTGTTACCGACGCCGCGCCGGTGCGACGTGATTTGATACCGACATCTTGCTTGTTACACAAACATGTATGGGGTTGACCAGGTGTGGTGTTATCCATACACATACAGCACACACATACAAAAACACATAATATACACATACACACGCTCAAACTGCACTCATATGCACTCATTTCATAGCTCAGAATAGAAAAATGAGTCGTTCTAGCACAGATTAGATACTAGTTACTGTTCTATTCAGGACGTAGTAGAGAGAAAATATATATTTTTAAATAAAAACTGAACCGCCATCGCATCAAAATCAGTTCATCCAGACGAAAGTTCTGAGGTCAAGCAATACTGTGAAATTGAGAATCTCCGCCTCTTTTTGAAGATGGTTGAATAAATAGATATAACACGTAAATCGGGGTGTATAACGCAGTGCAATAACGAGAGGAAAACACATAAAAGTATTTAAGTATCGGATAGTAAAATTTAAATGCACCATTTAACTGCAAAAACGGTGAATGGATTTATGGCTAAAACATTCATACTGTTCGTACAAAATGTACTCACTATATTCTAAATAGATTAGACGTGAGGATGTGTTCATAGAGATGAGCGGAAGCGACAGCGATAGCGTACTAAATAAATTATACCGGTATACGTACCTATTTCATTAGGTACCTAGATGTTGATGAAGTTTTTGTTTCGGAAATAAACATTTTTTGACAAAATTGTTGATAAAATGTTTAACACTGCGATCATTCATCGCGCTAACTACTGCAAGCATTCAAATAGGTAGTCAAAGTAGAGAGAGAAAGATGGACATACTATATTGCACCCACTATCAATTATTATTATAAGTCATATGCAAGTGATTATTTACATCGGGCGTGTGCCCGCATAAATAATCAGCAATCAACCCGTATCCACAAGGCATAACCATTGATTAAAAAATTGTTTCCCTATTGGTATAATCCATACTTAATATTATAAATGCGAAAGTAACTCTGTCTGTCTGTCTGTTACTCAATCACGCCTTAACTACTGAACCAATTTGCATGAAATTTGGTATAGAGATATTTTGATACCCGAGAAAGGACATAGGATAAGTTTTATCTCGGAAATCCTACGGGAACGGGTTTTTCTTTGAAAACGCGGGCGAAGCCGCGGGCGGAAAGCTAGTAATATATAGATTAGACATCGATAGAAAAATATCGATAAATTGGAGTTTACTAAATACTAATCTAAGATAGGCGATACTAGCTATCAAGTTAAAGGCTTATTAGACCACCCAATTTTTAGGGACCCTAACCCTAACTAAGAGTGGTGTAATAAGACTTAGGGAGTTAGTGTCCCGATTTAGGGCGATCGGGTCTGCCCGATCTGCCTAGCTCCCTAAGCGCCCTGCAGATTGGGTGATGTAATAACGCTTAGGGCGGTTAGGGAGCTCAGTTGCCGCGCGACTAGTGCGTGGAGTGGCTGCTTTTGTATGTAAGGTGTCACCAAACTTCCCTACTACAGGTTTATATAACTTAAAAGGGAAGTTCCAAATGTTTGTGATCACACCGCCATGTTAACAAATAAATAAATTGTTTAAATCAATTGTTTATTTAATTGTTTTAAAACTCAACAAGTGTTCAAATTGTTCTGCACCTAGGTACTCTAATTAATTCATTAAAACTCCCGGTTTAAGCACGCTTAGTATTTGCATATTTGAAAGCTTTTCACGTAACCGCAAATACTCTTTCACCCAGATCTTTCTCTTCTTTTTTTAATATTTGTTATTGCGTCAACGGTTGCCACTGCTACAGCAACTTTTTGAAGTTTCGATACTGACGGCGGCATAATGTATAATGCAACAATACGTTTATCTCTCTAGACATTCGCCTATAAACTGAGTTAGGGCCCAATTCGCAGAGAAGTGTAATAAGCGCCACACTAACTAGGGAACACGCCCACCCTAGATGCAGGGCCCTTTATATCGGGTAGTGTAATAAGCCTTTTAGCAATCAACAGATTCAATCACAATAACGCGCTCGCTGCCGCTCAACACACATATCCAAAATCGCGACACTACATGCGCGCCATTAAAACTTTAATTGGCGGCCGTCTGATTGACAGCGCCGCGGTGTGCGGGGCGCGGGGAGAGGGGTAAGGGGAGAGGGGAAACAATTTCACACTACCCGCAACATTAGCGGTAAATGCCTTTCAATGGCAACTTTTTAGAGGTTTGTAATTTGTGATACTAACGTTTGCTGTTTGAGGTTTACTTCACTTATGTATACGTATGCTTATGAAGTTATAGATGGAATTTTATTTTTCCAGTTTTATCGGACGTTTAACTTCACTGATTGTAGTAATACTAATATCAAAAGTAAATAAATTAAAAAATTTAATTCAGTAAGAATGCAATGTTTATAGTTCTTCTTACATTTCCTTTCCTACCAGGTTGCCTGGCAGAGATTGCTGTGCAAAATTTTTGTACCTAATAAATTTGTATCTACCACATTTCCTATATTGTTTTGTACAATGAAGTGTTATATAAATAAATAAATAAATAAATAGTTTCTTCAGATATTGAGACATCCTTTTAAGTATGAAAATACTTGTAGAAGAACATCTCGCTGATAATATAATGTGTTTAAAATTAATACATATTATAATAGTTAATTCCAGAAGGTATCATTATGATTGTTATAACCCAACAACTTAGCTATACATACTCAAATAAATTTTTCTTTCTAAACTGAAATGTAATTTTACATTAAAGCAACTCAAAAATAGCTTACAAGATTCTAAGCGTGTACGTGAGATAAATGATTGTACATCGAATGCCAATGGGCGGGTAGCACGTTCGATCCTAATCCGTCAATGTTTCAACTTCGAATAGAAATAACGTATTCGCATTATTCAAGGCGTATCCTTTGTAACAAAGTACCTAATTAATTTGGTAGTGATTTTTTCTGTCTATTTGTAAAGTTTTTTGGTGCACAATCTACATATAAAGCTGAAGAGTTTGTTTGTTTGAACGCGCTAATCTCAGGAACTACTAGTCTGATTCGAAAAATTATTTCGGTGTTAGATAGCCCATTTATCGAGGAAGGCTATAATAATTAATAATTATATTATTACATTAAGATCAACAGGAGCGGAGCCACGCGGGTGAAACCGCGAAGCGCAGCTAGTTTAAATATATAAAAATGTTTATAAACATGCTTTTCTTTGAATAGGTACTAATTCAATGGTAATTTAAAAATTATGTTTTGTTTAGAAAACATCCTTTATTCTTTGTATCAAATCTTATTGGGATAATTAAAGAGTGTTAAATATTAATTTTGTCTGATAAACAATATTTCATTAGTGTTTGAGTGTAAACAATCTTGCTGGACCGTAACATGACCGTAACTTAATTCGTAAAAACATCGTATTGATTTTATTTCTAGCAAAATATTTAAGCCTAGCGATTTTTCGTATCAATGAAGTCATAGAATAATCAACAAATGAGTCTTCTTTTAAAACAAGGAACGCTAACAAGAATCTAAAGCCGACTTTTCAACTCTGATCCTTAAGCTAATTAGATATAACTTCCTGATCCTTGCGGGTCAAATATTTCGGCGGTGTTTAAGCACTCCTTAATCTGCCCACCATACACTAAAGTGCAGTAACAGCAAAATCACGATTTC
>CAJQZN010040042.1:0-20807 GCA_907164685.1 Colias eurytheme
GTAATGGTGCAGTCAAATGCCTGGCTATTCCTATATAAAAAAAAAAAAAAAAAATTAATCTTGCAAATATAAACGATATGTAGTATGTACACATCGGCGCATATTTAACTTTTACCTTACTCCAATTGATCACAAAGATTCCTGAAATTAATAAATAATACAAGAGTGGAAACGAATAATAAAAGCAAACGTTAATTTATCCATATACGCTACGCACTCTTGCGTTCGCAGCGACATCTTTTTTGTGAAATATCTTATCACCTTCAATGTTTTCAGACTGTTACTAAGTTACACAGAACAAAGTTCTTCTACTATCCCTAATATTTAGAAAACTCATGTTCGGCGACGAACACCTTCCACAAAATGATTCACGTGCGTGCTACACTCACGTACACACGAGACCTTAAAAATTTTACTTGCTATTTTTTCTATCCGGACAATACAAATATCTAGTCATATCACATATTGTAACCAAAGCCGTTTATGATATATAAATATTATACAAAATCCCGGATCTCATAATATGTACCTATACCATATAACATAATATAATACAACATATAATTTACATACAATATACACGCTCGAACTTTCATTTTCACTTAGTATGATTTGTTTTAATTTTTTTTCTAAAATTTTAATCCAACTTAACCCATGGGTGAACTAATGAATTCTCTACATATTTTAAATATTTAAAAATTGCACGTAATGTTACAAAATTTAAAATAACAAAGTATTTTATAGAGTCAATTCGGGTATATTCCACTATAGCAGTTGTTCATTGAAAACACATCATCCCTCTGGCTATTGATATAGTAATCTTATTTAAATTAAAGTGTCATATTAATATTTTTATTCATACCTCTTTAATTTTTAGCTAAAATAATAATTTTTAATTGTTTAATAAAATAAATGTGTACCTAATTTGCTTCTTTTGCTTGAGATGCTGCAATTTTTGGGGACGAACAAGACGAACTTATGGACATAATCATATTACGAAAGAATCATAAAAATAATAGAAATCTAATTTAACCGCCACATCAATAATACAGTTAAATGGGTAATTTTTGAATAATTCACATTACAACGGATCATTCAAACATTCTATTCTTAACATGGCTAGGTCAACTAGCCAATCTCTATTTAAATATTATTCTAAAGCAATCAATAACGTCCGCACATTGATTATAATCACAGGACGAAGAATAAAGTAAAAAGCAAATCATAAATATTTAATACACATAAATATACAATATTTGTTCGCGTGTAAGATTAATTATCGTAATATATTCAATTGCTTAGAAGTGATACTAACGTACCTATATGGTCTCTAATTGTTGTATCTCTATTATTTCTTCACTTCACATCGCGTAAAAAATTATCATCGACTAAATAATATAAATAAAATGTTAGTTTTTATAATGTTCTTTTGTTTCTTCTCAGTAAAAAGGTTAATTTGAAAGGTAATTTTAAGATATTAAAGAAAAGGCTTTCAAGTTATCATAGTATAGACTATACTATAGCGCTATAGCGTTATGTAGTGAAATAAGCGCTCTTTAAGAGGCTTTCATCCAATCAATAACTAAAACTCGTTAAGATCTCAGCTTAAAATCAATATTGATAACAATATAAAAATCAAAACATGATTTACTTCAACTTAAACATCATGCAAGGCTATCAAAATTGATAATGCTTAGGCATTTCTTATACTTAGTAATCGTTAAATGCGATTTATAATTTTTGGTACTTTCTAGTACCATTTTATTATATAGCTTTGGAACTTGAATTAAAATACACAAAAATGTATTATGATGATTTTTTACATGCAAATGCAAATGATGCAAATGAGTGTAGGGGGAGTCCGGGAGACTTGAACCGCTTTTTACTAAAAACTCTATAAAATCTGATTAGTGACCTTGAGAGCTTTAAGATCTATACCATATGGAAGCCTTATTATCCGGCTAAGATTTTATACCATTTTGAAAATAAAAATTGCAAAAAGAAGACAGTAAACTAAGTTTTAATGAAAAATGAGTTTTGATTCAAGTCTCCCCAACCGGCGGGACACTTGCTCATAAGGTGAGGGACACTTGCCCATACCTTTTAGAGAGGAGAAATGAAGCAAATAAAGCATACCTATTACACCCATTATTTATGTATTATTTAGACACGTTTAACAATAAATAGAATATTTATAATCACCTTCTAAACAAATTAGTGAAAATAATTATCGAAATGTATTCAGAGCAACTGCATAACATAACATTCGCTTTTATTATTAATTAAATACTCGTTTTGAGGTATCTACTGCTATATAAATCTACAAAACTAATTTAAAGACATTTTTTTACTATAAACTAAGAATAGCTATAAGTCTCAATGATTAAATGTGGCACATGCAAAATCAACATAGGTTTAATAAGTGGAACTATAATTCAATGAAATTGTGGTAGTCGAATGCTAGTTGCATTGCTTGTTTTCTGGTTAAGCCATAGTGCATTTTACTGCAGGTCAATAAGTAACGAACGAGCAATGTCTCTTTATTTACATTGAAAATCTGGGAGCATTTGTATTGGCTCCCCTTGTCTTGCAAAGGTGTTAACTTTTGTTCACCTAACAGGTAATACCGTCGTAAAATGGTTCTGTCTATCCCATACTTGATTGAAATTTGACGAATAGATTTGCCACTCTTTATTTCTCTGTCTGCACTTTCAATCTCAGACTAAGTAAACGGTTTCCTGTGACGACTATCTTCCTTAGGCTTATACTGAAATGGCATTTTCTTTCTGAAACAAAACAAAAACTAACTTAAATAGTGCACAAACTGCAAAGGGAGAGTTGAACCACTGTTTAAGTCTCCCGACTGCAGACTGGTTCAACTCTCCCACACCCGACTCAAGGCCATATCTTGATTTTTTCCAACAAATCCACTATCACCTGGAGAACAACACTGAACGTACGACAAAATATGATAATCTAGTAATGCAATAACGTAAGTGTTTGATACATACCTTCAGAAATGCGTGCATAGCAATTAAAACAACAGATCCAAAAAAATTCATTCCGCGACGATGAAAACACTTTTTCGTAACTCACGGTCGAACGCGTCTGTTATCACCCAAAATTTCGAGTTGCTTGTGATTGGCAGATTATGCGCGTTCATTTGTTTGCTACTTGGCGTAATTTGGCGCCTAATTTAAAAAGTTATTGAAAGTGGTTCAACTCTCCCACCTGGGCAAGTCTCCCGGACTCCCCCTACTGTTTCCCTAATATTGTTTTTTTTATACATATATTACATACAGACAGTTTTTTTATTATTTTATAATATGTATAGATTATCATTAATAATTATAAACAAATAATAATAAAAAGACATATTACATAATTTGTGATGATTTCAACTTCACTGTTTTATACAATTATTTTAGACAACATACCTACTAACTACCGAAAATACGCGTTGAACGAGCGAAGAATATTGTGTATAATTTAGCGTGCGATGAACTTTACGTACGTTGGATGAGCCGGGTGTATGAGGGTATTGTGAGGGCGCGCGGCATGGTGCGTAATGGGCGAGGCTTAATCGTAGAATTATCTGGCTTTATACGCCCTCTTAAGGTCCTATGTGGGGCAGAGGGCTTGTCTGGGTACAAGCGAGGTGTCCCTTCTAAGAGTGTGGACAATCCATGTCCATTTGCAGTGTAAGATTTGGAGGAAAATCGGCGTCTCGTGGCAGCGTTCCAATAGTTGGTCGTTGTAGATATTCTTAGGCCAGTGAATTCTCAAAATTTGTCGGAGGTAGCGACTGACAAAGATCTGGATTTTCTGAAGACCTGGATTTTGAAAATACAGGCTTCTGAAGACCTTAATAACATATTTTAACAATTATCTATTAAAATATATTTATGTCAATTGTCATTTTACACTTCAATAACAAACAATTTATTATCCAGTGGCTTCTAGCCGTGACCGGCCTCTCCATGCTGGGTCTGGACGTTATTAATATCTTCTAGTGGCTTTCTACCTATATCCTTCACCATAACCCTGTCTCATATACAATAAACTAGCTTTCCACCCGCGGCTTCACCCGGGTTTTCAAAGAAAACCCCGCATAGTTCCCGTTCCCGAGGGATTTCCAGGATAACACCTATCCTATCTCTCAAGTTGGATCGAACTGCACATGGTGTGCGAATTTTATTATAATCGGTTAAGGGGTGGAGGTCCATTGAGGACAAACATTGTGACACGAGATTTATATTATATATTAAGATAGTTCTACCTTTCACTTTAATAATAAAAAATCTGTCCCCAGTGGCTCCTAGCGGGCACGTCCCTAGCGACCGGTGTGTCGATGCTGTGTCTGGGCGCGTGGTTCTACGTGACGTCACTGGGCGGCTGGCTGCCGGGCTGGCTGCCCGTGCTCGCCATGTGTCTGTGCATCTTCTCTGACGCCGCGGGGTACCAGCCCGTGCCCTATGTTATCACGTCTGAGTTGTTTTCTTTTCAAGTGAGTTTTATTGTATTTATATTGTCTTTAGGCTTGATTTTTCAATCCTTGGATAAAACTTATTCGTCGAATAATGTATAAAACTACCATTTTAAAAACGTATTCTAATTGCCCGTATTTTACAGTTTACGTGACATTTTAATATTATCAAGTAATACTTTATTGGACAAATAAGTTTTAACCAAGCATTGAAAAATCGACATTTATTGTAATAAAGTTTTAGTATAGTATAAAGAGAACAAGTAAGTTGTCTTCGAACAAAGGTATTTTAAGGTATTTTCGCCATTTGTGTACGCAAGCCTGACACACGCACACAACGCCGCTCGGTTCCTTCTCATGGAGCAGTCGGTGTTTATACATACAATTATTTCAAATATTAACGTGACACCTCGTGAGTTTTGGTATCATGCGCTCCTAAACGCCGGAAGACAGCCTACTTGCTCTCTTTAATACTATGAGTTGTAATTACCTTTTTATGTACTTAATAGTTTTTGGTTAATTCTTAAGAAAAGTTTATGAATTAGTCTATCTTTACTATAAACTCAGCTGAATCTCCCTCTATAGGTATTTTCTTTGTAAATATCCAATAATGTTTTAATATTTCTTTCAGCATCGTGGTATGGTAACATCAATAGTGAGCAGCGTGGACGCCCTCAGCGACTTTCTCCAAACAAAAGCATACGATCCAATGCTAAAATTGCTCGGAATACACTGGGTTTTCATATTCTTTTCATGTATTTGCTTTCTGGGAACATTATACACTGTATTGTACGTACCAGAGACTAAAGACAGAACTGTAGAAGAAATATACGCTATTCTAGAAGACGGAAGAAAGAAAGTTAAAAGGAAAGATCTAGAAAAAGGCAAAGAAGTTAGTAGATTATAAGGAAGGTACTCGAATGCGAATTTATCTGTGGACAGTATTTTAATAGTAGAAAATGTCTTAATACTCACAGAAGAAAAAAGTTTTGCAATAAATCTCTCTTATCCTTTTCAAACACCCGTTTCATATAAAACAACGTGGATTATTTAAAAAAAATTAAATACAAATTCTCATATAAGTAAGTACCTAGTTTCGTCAATTCTTCGCCTTTCTTTCATAAGTGATTTCCTTCCTATAAATAGTAATTTAGTAAATTGGTTTTGTACGAAACGAATAAAAGCCCAAAAACAGAAAGGATCTCTTTTCTTTCCAAAATAACAGTACAGAAAGTTGTGAAAACCATCACATTGCATTACGATAAAATATAAATAAATAAAATATATTTATTTTATCTCTCTGTTTCAAAATAACATTCCATATACATATTAAATGACGATAAATGTTTATATAGACAGTAGATTCAGGTGAATACTTCTAATCACTTTCCTAATAAATAGATTTTTTATGTATAAGTAATATTTGATAATTTGTGGATGGAATAACAAATGTATGAATTAATACTTAATGATTGTAAATTGTACTTAATACAAATAAATGTGAATGGATAATTTTTAATGTGAAGTCGTTTATATGTAAAATTAACACAGTGAAATTTTTAAATACCATCATATTGCCATTGTACCAATATTTCTAATTAATATTTTTTGTACTTAATATACCTACAGGGTTACTTGTAAAACACCAGCAACCTCGCAGGACAAGATACCTAACATCATAAGTAACAACATTTGTTTTAGACTTATAGACTACGACTACGACGATAATTTGTTATATTTTATTTTCATACAAAAATAAATATTCATTTAATTTTCCGTTTGAATATTATAAACTCTACGCGCATCCCAAAACTTACGTAAACAAGAAGCGAACGAGAGGGGAAAGGAGGCGTCGCGTCGTCCTTTCGATAATGAATAGAACATAGACTTACAAATATTAGGAGAGTACAATAAAAGCTTAAAAAATCATTTAAAAATATTTTATTGCGTAATGCCAATAGCCGTAGAACAAATGTCTCAAACTTGTATTATTATATGATGTATAGTACTTATGATGTTAGCCATCCTGTCCTGCGAGGTTGCTGGTGTTTTACAAGTAACCCTGTATACCTACTATACTTAAAAAAACTCAATTGTATCATACACCACCTTAGCAAGTAAACTCAAGTTTATTTGCTTATATACTTATCAGAATTTATATGAGATTTCTATTCTAAGCTAAATAACAAAATAAATATGTAATTTACATTTTAACTAGGGATGTAACGATACATGATTTTGCCGATACGATACCGATACCGATATTTGTAGTAATGTATCGGCGATACCGATACCGATACCGATATCGATGGCTTGGTAGAAAAATAAATAGTGAATTATGCATAAAAAGTTACCAACATTTAACAGAGACAACTGTTAATCGTATTCTTTTAAATAAAAATGCCAAATCAAAAAACAACAAAACCATTTATTTTAGTATTATTATTTTACGAAGTCGGTTAAACTTTAAGTAATACACATACAATCAGTACCTAATAAAAGTTTACTATTGGTAGAGTTTTTTCAGAAAAACAAGTGCGCACGCGCGGGCGGCCTCCCGCATCGTTCATTGGGCGCGGATTTTTGAATTATTTGATATCAAAAAAATTGGTTGTTTGTAAAGTAGGTTTACGATCGAGATGTTTAAGTGATAACATAATGCAGTGGCAGCGCTCGAGATGAAACGGGAGATCGGTCCATCTCTGTCTCGTTATACCTGCGATCGCGCTCGTGAGGTTTTGGTGTGACACAAGTTTATAAACATGTCACCCGACTAAAACGATTTTAAAAACGTTATCACGTTAAAAATTGAAAAAATTCAAAATTATTTATTTCTTTCCTTTACATCAACAAATTTGTGATTGGAACACTCCTAGTAAGCAAATAAAATGCTTGTGTCAGGAGGTTCCGCTCTTCCTTAACACTATTACAGAAACAGAAATAAAACAATATGAATGAATACAATGCAAAAACATAAAAGAAAAGAAAGAATTTAATAAGAAAATATCGGTATCGGTTGATTTATTATCGGCGATACCGATATATCGGCCGATATATCGGTATCGGTATCGGTATCGTTACATCCCTAATTTTAACATACTTACAGATTTTATAAAAATATTTTATAAAATTATTTTATAAAATTTTAATAAAAGCTAAATAATTTAGCTACAATTGCTCAGTGTTTTTTGTTAAAAAAATACGTTTTAATGTTTTATAATTATTATTTAAAAAGAAAAAAAAAGTGTAGAACCTTTGACTTTTGTTGTGAATGTATTTATTTTGATTTTCAATTATTATTTGAATTTATTTTTAATAAATAAAAATCTCTAATATATTTAGGATATTTGTGTGATATATTGAAATAAGTTTGAATACAGATAATATTTTGTGCCACAAATACCGAATGTGATATTACAACGAATTATTGTTATAACGTTGGTATTAATAGTTTTAAGTTATTTGTCCGACAATAAAAAATATTTATTTTAAATTTTGTTGTTTTATTTTATCAAAAGAATCGAATTACTATTTTCTAATATTGAATGTCTTTAATTAACAATTTAACTAAAAATAACCTGACCTGAACCTGAATATTAAACTGAACAACTATAATATGACGAAACTCTTAACAACACTCAATTACTACATTTCCAGTTCTTCTTTTCTTTCTCTTGCTCTTAGACTGTAAATATTAAAAATATTAGGTAAATGTAAATATTAGGTATAAGTACCTACATTACATATAAAGGTACTTGATATAAAATGTATTTTGTACTTGAAAATAACCACTATAAATTATATGCAATAAAAGTCAAATAACATTTTGTGTTGAAATCAAATTGAAGTAATGATAAGGAAACCTCAATATTTTTATATGAAATAATGTTCAGCTTTTGTATTGAAGTCTTAGTTTTATTTTGTGTGTATTTATGTGTGTGTGGACACCATGAAAGAGATGATGATACCTCCGTATGTGAGTCATTTGATGTTATTGCGTATAGTATTATAAATCACTAGATTTCCGCCCGCGGCTTCGCCCACCTTTGCAAAGGAAAACCCGCATAGTTCCCGTTCCCGTGGGATTTCCGGGATAAAAACCTATCCTACGTGTTAATCCAAGTTAACCTCTATATGTGTGCTAAATTTTATTGTAATCGGTTCAGTAGTTATAGGTACGTGAAAGAGTAACAAACTGCAAACATCCATACATCCTTACAAACTTTCGCCTTTTTAATATATATTAGATATTAGATTATTTAAGTACCTGACTACTAAATGATGTGACCAACTTAACACTCCAATCAAATATAACGTAGTAGTTAGCTAATCAAAAAAGAATAATTATATTTATTACCAACATCTTCATACCTATTAACAGTAAAAATTTCAACAAATGACAATTAACAAACATGCTGAAAAAAAAACAAGAGAAAATTACTAGCCACCTTTCCTACATAATATACTTACCTATAACTTTGGAATGGAAAAATATTTCAGTTAAATTCAAAATGAACTTACTCTCAAACAAGGAGCCCCAAGATGGCCGCCGAAGGGGCAACCGCCCTGAGAAAAATGCTCTTAGAATTCGAAACGATTATTCAGTAAATATACAAAAGAACGGTTTAAGAATCCGTGGTGGTAATGTGACCGATACTAAAAACTATCCTTATATGGCGGCCATTATTATAAATGGAAGGCTTTGGTGCGCGGGAACTATTGTCGATGTTAATTGGGTTTTAACAGCTGCACATTGTTTAAATTAGTAAGTAGATTAACAGCGAGTAAATTAAATATATTTATCAAATTACAAATTGCAAGTCTTAGGTCCATAGTCCATACCTATTACATGAAATCGAAAATCGACATCGAATTTGTTCAAGTTTGAAATAAAAAGAACATACAGCACGGATCTATCTGTTTTATGCATATAATCACTAATCATAGGGTTACAATTAAAGCAATAGAATATTTCCTGTCTTTACTAAAGACTCTTCTGTATCCCAGAATTTCGAAATAGTATCTTAAACCTCTGGAGAAAATTCATTTTAAACTTTGCTTAAAATGAATTTTCTCCAGAGCTTATTTTTTTATACATGACACTTAAAAAAACAGCGTTCTCCACGTCTCCCCAATGAAGACCCTAGGCCAGTATGTTAAGGTTCGTGTGGGCAGCCCCCGGCCCCACGAGGGGGGAGTCCTCGTAGATGTAGCGGGAGCGGTACGACATCCAAAGTTTGAGGAGGAACCGGTGCCACATGCTGATATTGCGTTATTGAAACTGTCTGAAAATCTTGGTAATTAATTAATTTACTATATTTAATACATCAAATTAAACTAAGTTAAGATTTTGACTATAAAATTGACGATTATTCTTTATTCACGGTAGTGGAAAAACAGCAATTAGGTACAATAACACTTACATAAGGTTTCAATAGATCAATCTTATACGCACTTCATATTCAACAGAATTCACTCCAGATATAAATCTAATCAAGATTTACGAGGGTATGAAGGAGCCATATTCACAAAGCTTCGTGGTTGTTACTGGTTGGGGTATGACTCGGGTAAGAATTAAAAAAACTAAACTTAATCGTGCAAACAGTTTGCTTTTATATATTCCTAAATATTTAAAAGAATAGCTTTTTAAATACTCATTTAATAACATATTCAGGGAACAGACACATCTTTCCGCGACCAAACACCAGACCTTCTAACCGCGCGTCTCAAAGTGCGCACACAACACTATTGTAGAGACGCGTATCAGCTTGTCAACGGCTTCCAATTCACACCTGACTTCTTTTGTGCGTCTTTGCGAAATGGTACTAGGGATGCTTGTTTGGTGAGTCTTTTTGGTGTGGTAAAGAGATTGCAATGTATTGGTACCTAAGTTAAAGTAGCAAAGGTGAAATTATGATGTGGATGTAACGTTTGTTTTAGAGGAGTATTGTAATTTGTAAGGAGGCAAAAATTGATTTTTTCTGTGCTTGTTTATTGAGTAATGTCGATATTAACCATTAGCGTCATATATCGCTCGAATAGTAAATTAAATACTACACAATATTTAAACGAAGTTCTCTCTCTACACTTAAAGTAATACTACAAATTTTCTGGAAATTCTTTGTTGCTCTAATATATTATGACATTCTTATTAAGATAGTTAAAATTTATTTTCATGTTTCACAGTTTGACGCTGGAGCTCCAGCCGTTCAACATAACAGATTATTGGGCGTGATGAGCTTTGGGCCCGAGCGCTGCGGGCATGAATACCAACCTGCTGTTTTTGTGAAGGCCTTTTACTTTAGGTTTGTAGTTTCTTTTTGAACAACAATCTGTAATCTTTATTTGATATAAATTTCTTACGTAGGTACATTCTATTTAAAACTATTGATTGCTATCAATACTTATTAAATAAGAATCTATTCTAGAAATTATGATTTCCCCAAATTGATGAGAATTAAAATCATCCCCGTTGAAAATATTTTTATAATTTCCTATAGACAGCAAGACATTAGATAAGGGTTGGTACTTGGTACCCTTTCCCTGAAAATATGTTCTGAACGTTTTGCGATCGATTTTTGCGATTTATATCGATAAACTTTTCAGAGACTTCGTAAAGCACACAATCTCGTCATACAAAACGACAGACGATCTAATAGACGCGATCCGTGAGATCAACCCGTCCGTCCGGCCGCCCGTGCACGTGCGGGGGGAGGACTTCATCATGGGCGGAGTGGACGAGGTCACGGAGCCCGATGATAAACATGATTAGTTTTTAAGATAGAAAGAAAGAAAATAAAGTATTTATTATGTGTGTTGTTGTTTTATTTTATTAGGGCTTAGGTATAAGGTCCTATCCTTCCTACTAATATTATAAATGCGAAAGTTTGTGAGGATGGATGTGTATGTGTATTTTTTACTCTTTCACGCAAATACTACTGAACCGTTTACAATGAAATTAAGCATACATATAGAGGGTTACTTGAATTAACACATAGGATAGGTTTTATCCCGGAAATCTCATGGGAACGGGAACTATGCGGGTTTTTCTTTGAAAACGCGAGCGGAAAGCTAGTTACCTATAAAATTATATTCTTTAGTGAAGTGAGAAACAACTAAGTAAATGTAAAACTGCGCAGTTCCATCGATCATGCTTCATATTTATTGCAATAAAACTTCGTATTAGATTAACATCTATACTAATATTAAAAATCTGAAGTTTTTTTGTTTGAACGCGCTAATCTCAGGAACTACTGGTCTGATTTGAAAAATTCTTTCGGTGTTAGATAGCCCATTTATCAATCATATATAAAAAGGGTAAGAAATAAAAATCACCAACATGTATTTATTATTTATTTAATACATAACTACAGAGAATCATCATTGCGACATCGAGCGAGCGTATCGCGCCTCACCGGCGAACATATTTGGTACACTTAATGTTACACAAAAAAAAAATTAATAAAATAAAAAAAAACACGTGGACATCGGCGCGACAACAAAACTAACTCAACAGAAGGAAATACAGGTAAAAATCAATTTCACGTGATATTCCCTTCGCCGCTAAATCTGCACTTATACCTAAAAACTAACATACTTAATTCATCCTGTACATAATAGGAAACCAACATAAATTATAATAAACTAAAAAATGCGTATGTCCATTCACGAATATCAATTTGCATAATTTAAATATTAACGACACCTATTTTATACATACAGAATAATTGAAATTATAAATGTATGCGAAATCTCTTGATTAGAAAGCCGTAGTTTTGATGAACTAATTGATTTTAGTGTTAATCTGTGAGATCACACCTTCTAGAAAAAATATCGATTATAACCCGAGCCAATAATGAATCGAATATACCTCAAGTGGGAGCGAGATGCAAATACCGATTCTTCGCTTGTGCGAGCGAGACAACACTTACAATTTCAATTCGATCCATTATTGGCACGGGTTATTAAAAAAACTGACAAAACTATACTAAATAACCCTAAAATTAAATCTTCGCATACGAAGGCTGTATCACACGTTAACTTAACTAAAACGCGGCGACGCCCACCGTATTATGAAAGTCAATTATAATCAAGTTTAAATAAGCCCTAATGAATGTACGACCTAACCAGACCTTGGTCTCACAAGTTATTTTTCAAATTATTAGTTATTTTATAAATTAATGCCGTTATAACATAACAGAATCCAGACATAGAAGTGTTAAAGAAATGCAATAAGGAGCTAGAAAGAGAGAAAAGGTCGCAGCGCCTTCTCTTTCTAAATGCGCATACGCAGTTATTGCGAAGAGCATTATAAGTAGAAATATGTCAGTAGAGAGAGACAGATAGGGTACTACAATATTCTCTCTCTTACTCGCTTTCTATATATATTTTTATGAACACTTGATTTCTAGGAACCAAACTAAAGTATTAATTTTTATACGAAATAAGTCTGGTATAAAATTATTATTAAAAAACCTCTAAAGAAAATTATCTGTAACACTTTCAGCTCCGCTAAACGACAATTAATTTTTTATCGTGTCCTTGTCAAGTCAATAGAGAAAATCCAATTGTAATTGTCACATCCGATAAATTTCTCATTTTCCAATAGCATAATACGCATAAAGGAATTTGAAGTTTAAACAATACAATTAAGGTCCATTTTAGCGTGCAACTAAACATCGTATTTCTATGAAATCTGTCGATAATGTTCATATAATACATAGATTACACACAAAAGTGAACCTTAATACGTTCATTTTAATTATTTAATTCCTTTGAAGTATTTCACATTCGTACTTATTTGAATAATGGATAAATTATCTGAGTGTACAACGTAAAATCTATCTATCCCTTTCACTCCTATTAAAGCATCATAAGAGCAAGAAATAAAAGTATCTTTTACGTTTTTTATCTCGCTCTTATAACTTAATTAATATAGAGATAGAAAGGGACACAATGCAAGTTCTGTATTTTTAATAAATAAAGATTTATCAACTATATTTCAAACAATTATTGTAGTGGAAAATCTAAATAAATACTTAAATTATAAGTTCACTGAGGTAAAATAAAATGGTGAATAAAATGTGTTCCCTCGATTTCACATATATAATGGGATCAAATAAACAACCTTACTATAGAAAAAAAGTGTAATAATCTGCTTCATTTTTAAAGTCGGTTTTAAAAATGTGTTACATAAAAATTTGGTCGTTTAATATTATACATGGAATTTCTAAAGAAAAAAAAAGAAAGAAGTTTAAGTTTTTTTTAATACGAGTCTTTTTTCACGAAATTACGAAACTAATTTCACACAATTTATTAAAGGAAATTACGATTAATTTAGTTCAAAACTAATCTCACACAATTTTTATAAACAGCACAAAAAATTGATATATAATAATTATTATCCCCATTTCAAAAATATTTATTAAGAAAAAAACAAATATAGTAAGGCCGTGTACACAAGAATTGATTTTTAAGTTTTTTTACAATAATCCAGTCTTGAAATGTAAGCGTAACGACTGGTTATGGCGTCCTTAACAAGTTCACGTATAAAAATATATTTAAACCGTCAGTTGGTAGCTCATGACATTGTATGAGACTGTGCCATAGACCACAGATTGTGCTAGACGTGGCATGTGATAAAAAAAATTTAAATCCCATTATAATTTATTATTAATCAAAAACTTGTCAAATAATTATATTATATTTACTATTCCCGTTATTTTTGAGTAAAGAAACAAACATACAGAAATATCCAAATGAACACAATGTTTTAAGTGTAGAGAATGGTTTGTCATGATGTTCACATTTCTAGTCTATTTTCAACTTTTAAAGTGAAAATTTAAGTGCTTTGCGCTCAATTTAACCACTAAAAGCGACACGATAGACATACACCATCTAGTACAATCCATAATCTATGGCCGCATGACATATTTTTATGCCAATACCTTTTAAATAACATTCCTGTAACAGCAATGTATAGAAATTCGAAAATTACGAATTCGGACAAGGTATAGTTGCGTTGCTAGACCAAGATCCGGAATTTAATCAATTCAAGAACCTAACAATCTAGATATAACAACGTAAATAATTTATTACACTATTATTATAATAAACGCGATTAAAAACAACTATACCCCATCTAATTTCATAATTAAAACATGAAGTCTTTCAATACTTTCTCTGAGACATTGAGAAAATCGGCAACAAAATAAAAATCCACTTACTAAAAAGAACATTTATGCACGTAATAAATACAATACAATAATATTACGTATTTTATATTGGACAATATTTATTTTTTTCCATTCAATTAATTAATTCAATTATTGTATTAAAGAATATTCATTCTAATCGAATTTGTGATTTTGGGAATGCTGTATGTACGACGTCTTACATATTTTTATTCAATTGTTTTTTTCTTTAAACTAAAAAATCAAGGTTCGAAAAGTCGATCGAACAGCTTGTACATCCATTAAGATTCAAAACAATAAAAAAAAAATCATTTAATTATGAAGCTATTATAAAAAATCGGTTCAGCAGAAAAGTCATCACCCTTCGTCATACATATAGGGGAAAAGGTATATCAGAACATAGTCTAATTATGTATGTAAATTAAATATGCCCTATTTAATTATCCTCCTTCCCTTTGCAAATAATATATTAGGTACTAGCTTCCACCCGCGACTCCGTCCGCGCGGAAAAATTAAGAAAAATTAAGATTTATTTTTTTTCTACGTATTTTTCCGGGATAAAAAGTATTCTATTTTATGCCCAGGATAATAAGGTACAATTATACCAAGTTTCATCGATATCGAACCGTTAGTTTTCACGTGATGTCTTCACATACAGACAGACAGACAAAAAATTTTTTAATCACATATTTGGGTTCGGTATCATCACAGTAACACCCCCTGCTACTTTTTTCAATGTACAGAATTGACCCTTCTACAGATTTATTATATGTATAGATGTACCATCAAAAATTAGTTAAAGCTCCCCCCCCTCGCTACAAAAAATCAACATAAACAATCCATCTAAAGGCTTCATACACACAGCATTCCCACCACACTCCTATCCAACCAAAAACCGTCCGCCGTCCATCACACCGCACAACTCCCGCCTCCCACTCTCCCCTCTCTATTCCCCACTCGCGTGTAACACTTGCGCAGTGTCGGTGTGAGCGAGGACTCAGTCGCTCATGTTGCGCTTCGCTTGCGGCTCGTCGAGTTCCGTCTCGGGCGGTTGTTCCAGCCCGGGGACTATTATTTGTGTGTCTGACGCTTCGGAGGGCTGGAACGATGAAAAAAAAATGAAAAACATTATTATTAACCCATTGAGCCCCAAGCAGCCCGATCGGTCCAAGACACAATAGATTTTCTATTGTGTCTGTGGTTCCGGGGCCTGAGTTATTAAAGATAAAAATGGCAAACAGATGTATATGTCGCTGGCAAATTGTATGATTTCATCATTTACAGACGCTCCGCATTTTATATTTTACATTTTGCCAGAGAAATTATACATTCTGCCGACGACATATATATAAAAGGTATAATAACAGCTTAATAAAATATATATATATGTATTGTAAAACATGTAGACTGTAGAAATTGTACAATTCCAAAATAAAAACATTCCTACGTAGCCGGTAACAACCATTTTTTTCACCATTCTTCCTCGTTTCGAAAAGTTAATAATAAAAAGATTCTAGATACAATAGCACCTCAAGAACGCTAAATTCATATAAAATTTTCAATTTCATCTTTTGCGTCTTATCTCATTCGCTGCCATTTATTTGACGTTTTTGATTAGACCAACACTTATTTTACAACTTTATCTTCCTTGTTCGTATAAAACTACATATGTTTTTAAATTTACCTAAAATTTTCTTTAAAATAAGCCTGTTATAACATACATTTGGTCTTTACTGTACAGTATATATTAAATATGTCTAAAATAAACTTCTTACATAGAAATTTACATATTATATTGCACATATTAAATACCTAAAAAGTAAGTATAATATAATAATAATATCATAAAATTTAAGCCTAATAAATCCGCTCTAGCAAGCTATTTAAAAATCTAAGAATTATTAAAAAATATATAAAAACTACTTAATAATATCGAATGTATAAGTAAAAACTTAACCCTTTCATAAATTATTTATTAACAAAATGAAAAGTTCGCACAATGACATTTTATTTCTTCCCTTTCTCAAATATTCATAAATTCACGATCTTATAACTTCCAAAGAATTTGTTATTATAATTTTAAAGAATTATTTTTAAAGTGCAAACTGTCCATTCTCAATGCATGCCATAAAAATCGTTACAAGCAAGTTTGGAGAGCAAATCATAATAAAATGAAAATTATTCGAAAAATTATATTGAAAAATGTTCTAAATAAAAAAATAACTATTTCTCTAATTTACATTCTATTTACCTTTGCATCAATACTCCCGGATCTTCCAATGACAAGCTTGTAACAATAGTCATTGTCTATTTTAAATAGCCTAAAATTCTGCATATGACCTAACTTAAGTTAGGTTATATAACATAGTTAACTATGTGACAACTTACTTGTATAATATAAATACATGTTTCTATTATGTATTTAATTAGGCTATTATCTTAATAAATTCCTCGCCTATTTACAATAACTGTATATAAATGGCATAAAATATTAACATTAAAAATAACTTCAAAATATCCATACAGATATTTTATAACATTTTTTTTGGGTTTGCAACATTCTGTTTCTTTTATTAAACAATAACATCCATGAATAATTTAATTATTACAATGAAAGCTTCTTTAAATTAAAACTTTCTGAGTAATTGTATAAAAACAGTACCTACCTAAAATTATTTTAATCACACTGACCCTACAATTTTAATCTTTTTAACTACTAGCAAATTATATTTATATCTTAAATTAAAAGTATTTAATAAATACACATTATTTATATACATACTCTCTCTCCCTCTATCTATCAAGCAGAAAGAGACAGTTCTTTATACTTGTAATATTCTCTTTCTACTACTCTTATTATAGAAAGAGAGAGTACATACTGCTACTACGAGTATAAAAGAGAGTTAAGAGAGAGAGACTTACAGAATTACAACTTTATAATTCTCTCTCTCTCTATACACTTAAAGTAGAAAGAGTGGCTATTGACACTATTAATAGAGAGAGAAAGAGAAGAATTATTAATTAAAGATATACGAAAATGCCTAAAATTTGTAACTTATAATATTTATAAATCTTTTTCCTTCTCTCCCGCCCTCTAAGTTAATTTCTTTAGAGTTACTTCTTAATAATTACTCTCTCTCTCTATTACTCTTACTCTATCTCTAACTCACCTCGCATTCATTGCTATTCTCTTTCTCCTTGTCAGCGATGGCCCGCGGCCGTTTCTTGCCACGTGCTATTGGTTCTGTCGTCGGCTGCCGTTTTGGTTGGAACTGCAAAATTATTATTATTTTTACATATTGAATAAGACAAAGACACATAGGACAAACTAAAAATCATTAAAATATATTCAACTGTTCTTGAGTTATTTTTTTCGCGCGGTTATTATAAAAAAAAAAAAAACTAGCAATGGTGCACACGAATTCTTTCGCAATAATACCCTGTATCTGTATATTTTATGATGTATAATTCTCTTTATTTTGAATACTATTCCTGGCTACAAATTCCCTGTTACATATCATTTTTAATCACCTAGCACACATTAACATTTAAAAACACCTTAGTATCTGGCTTAAATAAATTTTTGGTACTTGAGACTAAACAGCAACGTGTGGAAAGATTTCTGTAGGATTATTGTTACTTTTAAAATGTCCTTAGCATCTGGATTACTATAAATATTTTCTACTATTAAAGAGCTAAATATCAGACTAATTTCCACTTGCAAAAATTATCCAATTAAGTGCTGATTTTTCAATCCTTGGTTAAAACTTATTCATCTAATAACGTATTAGACTACCATTTCAAAAATATATTCTAATTGTCCGTATTTGACAGTTTACAGGTGACATTTTAAAATGTTCGTGTAATACTTTATTGGTCGGATAAATTTTAACCAAGGATTGAAAAATCGGCCCTTAAAAAGAAATTATCAGGCTTTTGCCAGTCCTGAATGATGTTTTTTTTTATGATGTGATGATATTTATCAATTCAACATAAAATTACCTGTAACTCAGGCGGCAAGAACACCCTTGTATTCGCGAAATATTCTGGTTGTGGTGCATAATACATGGTCGGTATGCGAACATCTGACGGGAATTCACGTAACTCGAAACTCGTGGAACGAGCCCATATTACCGACATCGCTAGATCGCAGGTCGCCCAGAGTTTCTGTATGGATAAATATATGAAAAAATATTATAATATATCACTGGAACAGTTCTATATTTTTTAAGTTCTAGTAGAACTTAACATAAGTTATGAAGACAACCATAATGCTTTCTAAACTTTTCTAAGAACAAACAGAAAAAACAAAAACTAGAAAGGAAAGCCTAAAGCCTATTAAATCATACATACTTTGAAAATCTTCATTCTCACTTCTCTAATAAAGTGTATTTTATTCATATTCATATTTGCATTATTACAAACACATGAGTGATAAATACAAATATGTATTTGAATAATACATTTTTATGTACATACTTACCTATACTACTTTTTATACTATTATTTATAATTTTTTATTTTATAAAAACAATACATTTTGTTTCAATACAGCTACGAAAAATTCTCAAAAATATAATATTCAATATTTAATAAATACTTACATAATTTACAGCATCATCGGTTTCATTGAGCGCATCCTTATGCAACTTCATCTTTTCAACTAGACTCTTGTAGAAACCGTAGCAATAGAAGTCATTTCTAGTTATAAGCGGCTCTAGTACGAACCAGAGGCATTGTTTCACAATCTGTATGGAAAAAAATATTATATTTAATACTTTAGTATAACAAATTTACTGTGTTAATCATTTATGGCCTTATGTATCAACAAGAACAATATTTAAAAAAAATTTTTTTTTTCTTTATTTTTACTTTTTTTGAACGTATCTATAATGTACCTATTATTTTTTCCGTGCCATATTATTGTATTGGTGTCTCAAATTGGAGTTTATTATAAAAGAGTTATAAAGCAAGAAATAATGTTTATTCAGCACCACAGTTCAATAAAATTAGTTAAAAAAAATCCGAAGAAAATTACTTATCCGTTTAGCTATTTGATCTTGATGCGAAAATAACTTTTAATACCGATAGTGATTGTTTTGTTTTTTACTTTACTTTACTTTTCGTTTCATACAAAAATATAAGTATTTCCTGATTATATTATTGACATTATATTTTTTTATAATATTCGGATCTTACCTTTAGTTGTGTAACATTATCATAGTGCGTGAAGGCCGGGTCGTGTGTGAGCACGGGCACCGCAAACACGAGCATGTAGTCCGGCATTATGTGCGGTAGTTGGCTCACTGCTCGCTCCACTAAAATATACAGAATAAATGTCAGAAAAAATAGTAAATCTATACTAATATTATAAAGCTGAAGAGTTTGTTTGTTTGAACGCGCTAAACTCAAGAACTACTGGTCCGATTTGAAAAATTCTTTCGGTGTTAGATAGCCCATTTATCGAGGAAGGTTAAAGGCTATATTATATCAACGCGCTACGACCAACAGGGGTGGAGCCACGGGGGTGAAACCGCGCGGAGCAGCTAGTTATAAATATAGTGCTAATGATATAGTAGAGTTAATACATAATAGAGGTTTTTATAAACTGAAACTTTTACAATTTTTTTTTACGAGACGGAAGGGGATTTTTTTTCATTTTATGTCAGAGAAAGCAAAGGAGCACGTAGACAACTTGATGTTAAATGGTCACTACCGCTTAACACTTATAACACTTGATGTGTTGCAGGTGCTTAAAATGATCAAATGCTCCGATAAAACATGCCAATTGGATGCTACAAATATAATCAACATTTTTAGTGTCTTGTTGTGATATGGCTAACCAGTTTTATTTCATTGTCTAGTACAATACACAGTTTGTTTTCATTTATTTATGTTTCAAGTTACTTTGTAACCTTACACACAAAAGTCACTCAAGCATTTATTTATTCAATTAGACTTCTTCTAGAAGCACTTTTGAACCGTCATAACATATTTTAAACATTTACCACCTATTCAGAAAGCAGTATATACGGAGAAGAAACTTGTTTTGGTACGTACGGTACGTGTCCCTGTGTGCGTCCATAGACTCGGAAATGTTTGTTACTGTGTCATGCCATAGACTCGGA